>LQNS02278145.1:12135089-12151395 GCA_001587735.2 Parhyale hawaiensis
TTTATATTGTCAATTTTATAACTTCGCCATTTACTAGGTTCTTTGCCAGTTCTAATCTGTATTTCTGTTTTACAGCCTGAAGATGATGCTCGAAATGCATCGAAACGTTGCTTTCAGTTAATTTTAGATAATGGAAATCAATCAATTGTTATTGACCATAACGCGTAGTGAATTAAATTATTTTAGAAGAGCTGAAAAGTTAGATATTAAGCTATGGTGAGAAATGGTACAAAAACAAATGTTAGGTTAGAAGCTACTAAAATGAAAATGAAAATATACAAACTGAAACTTTAACGGGGAAACACATGCACTGTAACGGTACAGAGATAAAATAAACGACATTTATTTCGAGGTATAGATGTATGTACAATCAAAGTATAACATACGGGGCGACCTCTCACTTCATCCTCCCCCCTCCTTCGAAAAATGTCCATTGCGTGATTTTCAATGCTAAAAACATAACAACAGGAACTCGTAAGTCGAGTGTATTTCAGCTGCTCGAACAAAAGACGCTAATAAGAGAAAAATTCTACTAGTTTTTTGCCGGTCAATTTGACTTTCCACCAATATTTTTCCGTCGATTCTCTTCAATTCAAGATTTACACAAAAACAAATCAATGTCAAATAACGAGGTGCCACTGTATTTCCTGCAAAAGATGTACAGGTCATAATTCATTATATGGGTGTAAATGAATTGTTTTCTCTTGACTGCAATGCAAAGAAAATTATGAGAACGCTCTAACTCATGAACTGAGGAGGAGGGGGGGGGGTCCAGTGGATAGAATTAGGTTTCATAAGGAAGGACGTCTACATAACGTCTCAAATTTATGCTGAACAGCTCCTTTACTGTTATTGGGATTGAGGGCGCAGTCGACTGGTCACCGGAATTAAGCCATCGAGACTTGACTCGTCCGAGATTTCAGGCAACAGCCTCGTCTCTTTGAACAGCATTGCAAGTGTAAGAAGCAAGGCGGTTACGTCAGGCGGGCTGAAAACTCATTTTACGTAGAAAGATTGAGTTTTTGGAAGTCACTGGGGTAACCTATTGAAGGTCAATGGCTGACGAAGCCCGCGCACTTGCGTAAAGTTTCGAACAGGTGAAGCCTCGAAGACTTAGCGCAATTCGGTTGGGGCCAAAATGAAGCCATCGAGGCTTGACTTGCTCGAAACTTTAGCCACGTGCCCATTATAGGGTGGAGCGAAAACACAAACTTTCGAAATACTTTTTCCAATGGTGTGATTTTTTGCCATGTTGTATAGGATTGATTATGTTAAAAGGGTTTTTCAAAAATCTAGCATCTTGAGATACCCCAAGACTGTTGAAAATTCTGAATTTTATACGTTTTTATTGACATTTTGGAATCAATTAAAGTGCTGGATAGTCAACACATTCATTTATACATTTTTTAAGTTGATTACACAATTATAAGCAACAACACTAAACTAAAGAAGGTGCTATAAGCTCCATAACAGTAATGAAAACTCTAGGAAATTTGCTAAAAACACATATAAATGTTATTAGCATGATACCACCTGAAGATGCTTGAATAGACATTGCAGAGTTGAGTATGTTATTAGTATTATGAATTATTACAATCATTTTGGTATGGGATGTAGCTTCACAGTTTGTAATTATGATGTATAGATAATTGCATTTTAGAAATTTTACAAAATTTAATATTCGTGGGGCACCTCAAAATATTCATCTACACTTCTATAATTTAAACATGATTGTTTTGAGGCACTTTGACAACATAATATCTCTATTGGAAGTCACATTTCAAAAAAAGTTGCAAAACCCCCCTTTTTCGCTCCACCCTAGTGCCTAACCCTCGACCCGTTTACTTTACTTTCAGGCGAAGAACCTAAATCTTACCTTTGAGGCTTCCATAAACTTGATTTTGCTCCGTAAACTGAAATTTTCAGCTGGCTGAACGTAATCTGGTTGCGTCTAACACTTTCAACACAGATTGAAAGTTGTAAAGCAAATTCGCGGTCTGAAATTTAGATAGGTCAAGCATCGAATGATTATTTTCGGCGTCCAATCGAACATGCTCTTAATTTTAGTGCTCAATCAAGCATGCCATAAGTTTCCGAGTGTATAAGTTTGAGACATGATTGTTTGATCTGGCGAAGAGATTCAAAGTTGTGAGTTCCCAATATTTCCGTAGAAAAGCTTGCATTTAGCCTTGAACAGTGGTTTCCAACCCTTTCAATGCCAGGCACCTTTGGATAAAATTGCATATATATATATATATATATATTCTTGCACCTCCTACAAAATTCATAGCGAATGATTATGACAAGTAAAACTTATACTATGTTTACGTAGCGAATTAAGGTTAATTTTTGAAACACAAAGTTATAAAACAGTATTTCGCACGCCTGACAAGGTCATCAGTGGACCCCCAGGAGTTGCGAACACCCTTTGCTGGGAACACTAAATTGGTCATGGAATGCCAGCCGTGGATGAAAATTAGTCTATACGGTGCAATCAACTGAATAAAATAAACATATCGCAAATTTTAGTACCATTCCTCATGTAGTGCCTGGTTTGCCGGCCAAAATACTATATTTTCAGCGATTCCTAATGATACATAAGATACAAGGTCTGAACTAGAGCTGCTAGGCTGTACATGGTTTTATTTACCTCCGCCAAGGAGGTTATGTTTTCGTCGTGTCTGTTTCTTTGTCTGCCACCAAGATAACTCAAAATGTTATATAGGAACAGATCTTTACGAAATTCACAACGAACTTTAGGCATATTAACAGTAACCGATGATTAACGTTTGATGAAAGTCAGTTCGAACTAACATCAAGGAACTTTAAACACATAAAACTTTTGCTGGTGTAGTTAAATTTTCTCCCCCATGCCACGCAGGAGCACCAAACCGGAGGATACAATTATTGTGCCTCCTGGCCGTTCGTATGAGGATGTCAGTGGAGTGGATCAGTTGGAGCAAGGTGCGTTAAGTTCGGTGTTGAAGCTACACAGGGTAACAAGATGAACAAAGTCGTATCTCTGCCAAGGGAGAAACAGGACAAAGAGCTAACCGAGTCAGTTACCTTCGTAAAAAACGAATTGAACAAGACTGTTCCTGATCTTGTCGGCAGGGGTGAAATAGTTGGCGTTATAATGGTTGCAAGGAAGTGTCCCAAGTTAAAGTTGACTTTTCCTCAAGTGGAAAGAGAAACAACGTTTTGCGATCTATAAAACGATCAAGGCTCTCAGGTTTGTATGCATCCGAGTACTTAACGAAACATAGATCTAAGCTTTTTTACAAACTCAGACAACAGAAATTGAAAAAAAAAGGTAATATTAAATCTGTATATACGTACAATGGTCTCATATATGTTAAAGTGATCAACAGTGAAGACAGTCAGCCAATTATTGTGTTTTCGGCAACAAAATTTTACTAAGTTTGCTCGAAGTAACGAATTTTATGAGCATGGCGACTCCCGTATTTCATTTTGCCGATACTGATATTAACGATGTACTGCCAATCTGTTTCTCCTGATGCCCTCCCTAACATGTCAATACCTGATGGTTCTACCATTTCTATGATTGCAATTAACATCAGAAGTCTCAGAAAAAATTTATACAGTTGAAAAATCTCATTTCTAGTTTTAAGTTCATGTTTGACGTCATTGTTTTAACTGAAACGTGGTTAGATGGTTCAGTAGATTTTGGCTTAGAAATACCTAACTATGTCTAACACAGTTTGTACCAAAATAATTTCGGTGGTGGATTCACAACCCATACTTCGAAGAGATGGAATGTTAAGCAACTGTCAAATTTATCGCTGACTTCTGATATTACTGAATTACTGACGTTATCCCTGAACGATAGTGGAATTAATTTTGTTTTATCATGTTTTTATAAACCTATGTCAAACATTTTGCCATTTAACGCATTTCTTAACACTTCATTTTTCCCTAGTCTTTGAATATTACTTCCATCGGTCATGTGTGGTGATTTTAACATGAATCTATTTCATCCATTGAACCTCAGAAATGTTCAGGACTTTCAAAATTTAATGAGTGGACATGTAAACTTCCGGTTAGTAAACATTCCCACTGAGTACTCACCTGATAACCCAATAACCAAGTATTCACTGATGGACCATATCTGGACTAACAGTTCATTTGAAGGTGTACTGTATTCCAGTCTGATGTAGTCGACAGTGATGTGAGTGATCACCTTCCTGCATTTGCTGTAATCAAGGTCGGAGGTGCTCAGCAATCACAAGTAGTTACATACCGGAATTTTAACAGTAGGACTAGTGTAAATAAGTTTGCTATGAGTGTTACCAGCTTCAGTTTCCTTGCTTCGTGTGACGGTGACCCTAACGAGGCCATGACTTACTTTGCCACCATGTTGTGTAACCTTTATTACAAGGCATTTCCAGTTAAACAAAGTCGTTCCCTTAAAGTATGTAAATCAAAATGAATAACTGATGAACTACAAACGTTAATTTAAAATAAACATATACTTTTTAAGCTTTATCGCAACGGTCGCAAATCTAGGCATAGTTATGCCACGTACAAGAATGTCCTCAACCCAGTTTTAGGCAGTAGCAAGCAGCTATATTATCATACTTTATTCACTAGCACAGCAAATGATTCTAAAAAGACCTGGAGTAAGATCAATGAATTATAAAATCGAGAATGTAAAAGAAAAGAAAGTGTTACTGTAAATGGCAACCCAATGTCTGGACATGAAATGGCAAACGAAATTCAATGTATATTTTATCTCGGTGGCCACTCGCTTGGCCAATAAATTTCCTGCAGACATAAAGATATATGATATTCCTAGGCCACAGGTTGATGAAACTATGATATTAAATCCCATTGTGCCCAGCGAAATAGCTGAAATTATAACACAAATGAAGCATAAACGCTGTCATAAGGATGAGCTACAGAAGGAAACATCTCGTACTAATTTTACCACACATTACTAATTACCTATGAACAATTTTAATCGGTGCTTCTTATTTGGTGTTCACCCCCAACACTTTAAAGTTGTTCGCGTTATACCAATTTTTAAATCAGGTAACTCGGAAGACGTAAATAAATTAAAGACCAATATCAACATTAGGCATTATTAATAAAACACTTGAGAAACTCGTTCATCAAAAGCTATCTCACTTTTTTACTGCGCATAATGTCTTAGCTTCATGTCAGTATGGTCTTAGGAAAAACTGCAATACTACCCTAGCCATTACTAATATTATTAATGATGTTTTGCCTGCATTTGATAAAAAGACTTCTACGATGTGTTTGTTTTTAGATCTGAAGAAAACGTTCGATACGGTGAAATCTTGATAGCAAAATTTCAACATTACGGCATGACTGATAATGTTCTGGCACTCATTAAAAGTTATTTAAACAATCGGAGACAGTGCGTCACAATAAATGATAAAGCATCAGCCAATAACCCTATTACTCTTGGTGTCTCGCAGGTGTCCATTTTAGGACCCTTGCTATTTAACGTGTACATTAACGACAGTGCGAATTCCCCGAGTCGAGCGCTATTTTATTTGCCACGATGCAGTTTTTTTTACATTAATGACGAAACTCTTTGTGCTGCTGTTGCTAAAATGAATAAACTCATATCTAGTGTTCTAGATTGGCTCCAGTTGAATCGATTAATTGCTAAAGCGGAAAAAAACGAAACTGATACTTTTTATCTCTCGCCCTGCCCAACCTCTGCCTATAGTTTATTTTAATGAAAGTGTGCTAGAGTGGGTAACTTTCTTTTCCAAACACGTTACCAGTTGTGTAGTAAAGTAAACAGAGCCCGGGGAGCGTGTTACGCCGTCTCAAAATACCTATCCCGAAGATCGCTTTTACTATATTATGTAATAGTATATTCTCATTTGATTCAAAATATAACAGTATGGGGTAATGCCTCGGATAATTTACTACGTTCTCTCAAAGTCACTTTAATAACGTGCTTAGAGTCATCTTTAATGTTAAACGCAATGAAAACCATATCCCACGAATGTCCCTCAGTTCAATGTATGCAAAATTGTCACTGTTGCAGTTAGACGATATTTACCAGTATTTCCTATAGAAATTTATTCTTCGCGCCATGCACGATAATCCAGACCTTTTTGATAAGTATTACAGTCATTTAGTGCCAGCTCAGATGCATTACACACGCAACCTGAGATTTAATTTACCCCCTACCAGACTTGAACTGCAGAAAAATTTCTTCATTTTCCAAAGTATTTAGGCCTTTAATGCGTTGCCCGATGAACTTATTGAAGCCATGCGTCATTTTACATTTAACTCAAGTACAAACAAGACGCATTAAGAAGTTACCGTAAATAGTGCAATATATAATTTCTTATGTATTCATACCCGGTACCTGAGATTGTTGTAGTATTTCGTGACGAGTGATTTGATAGTTTGACAGGCAGACTTCTGTGTAATTGTGCAACTGATGTATTCCTGAAAATCTTTTGTTGTTGTTGTTGTTTGGCTTTCTGTATAGGCCTATGCTACGTTTTATCTGACAAATGGTATAGACGTTAAAATGTTATTTCTAGATCTAACTGTTACTCAGGAATCTTAATGTACTCTGAATTGTAACTCTATTATGTGACTATTACGAGTTTTGTCGTACAGCGAGGATAAATTACCCTTCCATCCAGCTATCTACTTATGGGGTTGTATATTTGAACCTCATTGTAATTGTTTCCCAGGATGTAATCTATGTGTGCATCAACTATTTTTTTTTTTCGAAGAATACCAGGCAACTGTATTACTGGACGTGAGTCTTTAGAAGATATTTGTAAGTACAAGTGTGGAATATTTTATTGACGTGGGTGTCCCATAACCGACTGATCCTCTTTTAGAGGGACGAGTTTTCCATTTTTAATTTAGTGATTATGGCAGCTTTAGTATTGTAGTTTTGAGGAACAAATAAACGAGTCTGTTTGTTTGCTTGTTTGTCTGCCTACGTTTTCTTAGTTATAACTCAAAAAGTTACGAACGGATTTTCATGGGAATCGACATAAGTTGTTATGTATATTAGGAGAAATGAATAACTAATTTTTGTGATAATCTGTTTGTTTGTTTGTTTGTTGCATGCTTGTTAACACAATAACTCAGAAAGATTAGATTGGATTTCAATTAAATTAGATTAGATTAGATACTTCCTTCGCTATCGGTTGTTTATCGCTGATATGGTCGTCGCTCGAAGAGAACGTTGAATAATAGTCCAGTATAGTGCCGGTGTGTTGTGCTATCTCGTACACTAACCGGTTCGTATTCTACGTTTCCGTATACTGACCGGCGTGTGTTCTACTTTTCCGCACACTGACCGACGTGTGTTGTGTGATCACGTACACTGACCGGCGTGTGTTGCGATGTCCCCTACATTTATCAGCGTGTGTTGTGCGATTACCTACACTGACCGGTGTGTGTTCTAGTTTTCCGCACACTGGCCGGCGTGTGTTTTGTGATCACGTACACTGACCGGTGTGCTTTGTGATATCCCGTACATTGATCGGCGTGTACTGTGCAATCTTATGCAGAGATTTTCTGCCCTACGCAGTGTCCGGATTCGCCCCTTACGACTAAACTGGTATTTTAGAATATATACAATGAATTGACAGTCAAGTTGAGCTGAGACGTAAACCAAAGACTTCAAGCGATACAATCCTCACTTTTACAAATTAGTGAATTGGAGGCTCGAACATTACGGAAGTAGAAACTTGCAGTAGTTTGTTGTTGTGTGTTGCAGCTTATTGTTGCTGGTATAAAGCAGGGTTGGCATTGATTGCATCGAACTTATTTAATCAGCTGATTGAATCAATTGACTTTATAAAATCATGATTTTTCAGTTATTTTATTTTTATATTTTTTAATGAAATGAAATATTTTTACACTATCAAGTGATTAACTCTTATGAGCATTTATGCAACACAACACCAGTTCTTTCCTTCAACATACCTATGGTTCCCCTTAATAGCATTCAACGACCTCGACCTCTGCATAGCTACCTAATTAAAACAAAAGGAAGTTAATACTCAAATTTATATGGCATATAAATAATATATTGCTTCGATAAAATTGAATCTGTCATCTAATATGAAATGAGCGACTCTAGAGGTAACAGCCAGTGCAGTATCAATGTTCAAGTGCAGCTAATAAACTCTTTTTTTATTTTACCGAGTAGGCGCCAGCTAGACACTTATATTAGCTCTCATATACCTATATTTGAGTTAATGTTCAAATTTCTTTCTGGGTATAAAACTTAAGCTGTTATCCTTGACATTTCTAAGTGATTTTTTGCTGACAACCGATAATTTGATTGAACATACCAGATGCAGATAAACCTTTAATACATACCTCTCACCGTTTTTTTTTTCGCGGAGCTTGTCTGTAGACTGTATATGTATAATTCTGTTTTTTGGGCAATATCTTAACGCATTATTTCATTTATTTTCATCAAATTTACACCAAATGAGGCTAGTAAATCAATTTGACTTTTTTAGTTTAAAACATATTTTTGATGGACCATTCAAATATTCATAGCATAGCCTTTTTGTATCGATGAATGTAAATATAATTGTCATTTGCCAGCCGGCAGGGGCAATAGTATTGTAATGATAATGTTGGCGGCGGATAGCGACCATGGCACTAGGACCCCAGCTGGCACTGTTTGGGAATGCGCCACCGTGAGGTGAGCCATAGAAGTGGTACTGATTGGCACTTTACGTGGCTGGAGCAACTTGATAATGATAATAATATGCTTTATTAGGTACATATAGAGAATGGTACACAGGAGACAGCTTAATACTAAAGTTACAATAGATACTAAGATCAGGTAATACCATCATTACAAACTGCACTGCATTGCGGCCCATTGTTTGGCCCCTGCTTGGAAATAGTATGCGCTGCCATCTGCTATAACTTAGTAAGATGTGGTAGTAATAGTTACGTGAGCAGCAGTGGCTACTCGTCGAAGGAACGGACTTAACCATATCTATGCTCGGAAGCAACAAATATTAGTATATCACCAATGCATCCATAGAGCTCTTTCTGGGTGTCTCGCAGCAATCCCCTCTTTCACATTTACAGGGACTTTTCCCAGAATTTTGTTTTTTTTTACCATGGACCACATTATACAGGGTTGCCCCGTCAAAATCCCAGATAAGTCGTACGTGCGATTGATCAATAACACTTTAATAGTATGCTTTCTAATTAAAGTTGGCATCTTAAAACCAAAGCCAACTGGTCGATAACAATGCAGTTAAAAACCTACCCATAAGTAGTATTGTGTCGTCCACTATGGACTACGGTAACTATGGTAAAGAATAGCATACGAAGACTTGAATTCTTCGCTGGACAGAGTTCCAGTTAGACTCATATCTCCTTCGTAAGATGCGAGCGAAAAAGTTAAGCCCCATCTTCTCTATTTCTCACTGACCGTTAAAACTTTGGCCAGTGGTCTTCAAAAACAGCATGATATCGCATGTTCACGCCAAGAATAATACCTTTTCTCCAATATTTTTCTCATCACTAATAGTCTCAAACTAAAGTGTTTTCTATTTCTATGCAATTCGAATTGGATTTCAGTGCTAGCCGTGATGTTATCCACTGGCCACGGGAAAACAAAACATAAAGGAAATAAGCAAATGACTACTAAGAGTTGACATCTTGTGACTGCATTGTAACGAATTGCATAATTTTCGAAAGCCATCAACAAGTAATACGCTCGCTAAAAATTGGGTTCACTTTTTGGGACATTACGAGTTAATCTATTAGCTATCGAACGTACTGTAGTGCCAGTGTACTAGCAACTAACCTAAACCGTATGTTATTAAATGCAAAAATGTGTGTGAGCTACACAGTAGATCGTATCTGATATTTGTCCTTATGCATAGGTGTTTCTTTACTAAAATTGCTGAGAAAATTCACAGTAATAGTAAATGTTAATAGATATACTTACATATTCAAAGTATTTCCATGAGCAAAGAGCATTAACAGTAATTATTTTGTCATATAATGGTGAAATTACCGAAAACATTCGTGAATGTTGGCTTTTTCTGCTGCATGCTGGTATTACTGATCGCTCTTGGTTACGTCATCTACTCTCAAGGATACCAAGATGGCATAAGAGAGTTTAAACAGCACTGTGAGTACCGATGTTTGCAATGAAGTATCTTCCCAAAATTACACAATTTGGGATGGGTAACATCACGTACGTAGATACAGTGGGGTAAAAATCATACATGTGTGTAATAATTTCAGCGCTGCATTGTTTCCAAAAGTCATGAAGCAACGTTGAGCTGAATGGGAGTTATCTGAAGATGGGTGTTGATCCCTGGCACAAAAGTGGATAGTTTGAATGTACCAGTTTTGACAAGCATTTCTACCAATACTTCCTAGGCACAGGTATTCCTGTAGAAATTCATGCTTTATACATGGAACAATTACTGTGAAAATTTCAAAATAATCTATCCACAATCGATAATTTTGCCCCCCCCCCTCCCCATGCCCCCTCTCAATATGCGAAAGGTACGAAAGTTCAGCCCAACTGTTATTAATATCCTCATCGTATGGAATAGGAAAATGCATTCTATAGCTGTAAAAGAGAAATGCACACTGACACCTTCCCCCCAGAGCCAGGACTAAAAGTACTAGCTCTCGACTCGGGCAATACAATTATATACACGAACTAGAACACCTCGGTGGCGTAAGACCATTACCCGCGGTAGGGTGCAAATTCAACGAATTCATTTTCGATGAACGAGGCTAGGACACAGCCGCATTCTTTCCATGGAATAGCTCTTCAATAATAATAGGAAAAAAATAGAAGGAACCATTCTCCAGACGATCTGCAGATTCTCAAATTCGCCCCTGTGGAGGAAAATTCAACGCCGTCATTTTTTATGGTCAGCTAGGTCTGGTTTCTTGGCATGGGTCACATCTAGGTCAACCGACCAAACTCCCTAGAAAAAAATTATGAAAGTTGCTCAACTCCTTCGACCACATATTGGGTGGAAAGACAAATATGCTTGAATCTTCAACGAAAACATTATCGCATCTCTCACTTTGTTCGCCGGTGATTATAACTATCGATCCCGATATAGCACTGTAAACATTTACTGGTATTAAACCAAGGGTTTTACTTTACCGGGACGGGCAATTCAATGACTAGTCTGCTCCAAAATGCTACTATTTTTTACTTGCAGTGCAGCTACAAGATCCAAAGGCAGCCGCACTAGTGCATCCTAAAGTCAATGATGGCCCTCCGTTGCATCCTGAGCTGGTGGGCAGGGACATGCGCGACCCGGAGGTGGTCACCGCCGCCAAAGCCGCTCTCTTCAAACCTGCCAACTGGAACGGCGTCTATTACCTGGAAGACCCTAAGCCTCTTCATTACTCACAGCACAAGCAGGATGAATTTGCTGCCAAACTTCTAGACGGCAAAGTAAGAGTGGGCATTCACTGCATTTCGTTAATGTTGAATGAATTTATGGAAAACAGGAATTGTTGTGATGTTTACAGTCATTTTGTATGACGTTTCTATATGGTTATTATTGGTGCATAGGACATTGTCAGCGTCATCAGCCGTTTATGTGACTAAAATATTGTAGAATTATTTGTACTATTTGCTACGATTAACAGCCTCGTCGTATTGATTCAGTACTATACAATTAAATCGGATATAATAGCTTTCGCGCAAAATTGACTATATTTCATATTTGCGCGATAAAATTTTCATGAAACTTGCGAGGAAATTGTGAAATCTTATGGCAACACTGTTGAGTTTATTTACATTTTGCCGTGTCTCTTGATTGACAACTCTTAGCATTTTTTTCTTTTTTTGAAGTGAACGACAATAATAGCTTCTTTTATATTCTGCTAAAATGAGACGTGGAAAAGCTCTAATTAACGAAGAGAAAGAAATTACATCAAAGAAACTGCTAAAGGCACCTCTCCTGATGTTATGGCCCGAAAAAGAGGACGCCATATTTACAGTGACAAGATTCTTGAAGGATCCTTCGCCACGGAAAAAAATGATCAGATGCGGGGCATTCAAGGACTGTTACTGAAAGAGACATGAGAAATGCGGTTCGTCAGCTACATAAAAGACCTGGGCGAGTAAGTAAATCAATTTTTACTGCTGCTGGGCTTCCTGAAGTGCTTAAAACTACAAGAAATGACGTTCTTCGCTCCAATGCTTCTGTCAAATCCCCTCTAAAATTGCTTCCTTTTACCCCAAGACATACAATTTTGAGGATGGAATGGGCAGAGACATACATGAAGATCAACATGTATCATGTTCTTTTCATCGACTAAACCCGGGCAACCCTTGATGGACCTGATGGGTGGAATAAGGGCTGCCCGCTATGTGGAAGTGAGTGTTATCAACGCGTAATACGTCAACGGCAGGGAGGGGAGTCATGATATGGGTTGGTATCATAGGGGATCGACTTGTAGGTCCCGTGAAAGTACTTGATGGCGTGAAAATTACATCTGCATCATATTGTGACATGTTAACGGACGCCTTGGTCGCATAGCTGGATGACATACCTCTTTCGTTGATTTTCATGCACGATAATGCGCCTTCTCACTCTGCCTGTACTACCACAGCATTTTTGGACTCTTTAGGATTCCAAGGAGAGAAACTGATGGTTTGGCCACCGTGCTCACCTGATCTAAACCCAATAATTGAAAGCTTTTGGGTCCTTCTGAAAATGGAAATTTACGCAGATGGAAGGCAGTAACACTCAAAATCTGTCTTATGGACTGCTATTGCTGCCGCAGCAAGAGCAATTCCACCTCCTGCAATAAAGAAACTATCTATTTGCGTAGATACATGGATTATTGAAGTTATGAAACGTCATTGGGTCATGTGGGCAAAAAAGATTTTTTCCGTCATTGTAAACTTTTGATTGATGATTTCTTGTTTAATACGTATTTTTCTTATTTGTGCTGCTCATTTTTGCTCCTTTGTTGGTATAAAACTGTGAATCTATATTTTTTTACTCAAAGAGCTATTATTTGCTGCTCAGTGAAATGAGTAAAATTGACAAAAAAACATAATTTTTCCAGAACTAGGACGATCAGTCATTTGAAAATTTACAGACACTATAAACATCATCAGTTTAATTTTCTGTGACATTTTCACTGAAATTTATAGCCAAATAATCGAGATGTGGTCAATTCTGATATAAAACTATTATTTCTGTTCTAAGTGTATACCTACAGTATATTCTTCTGAACTTATGAACTATAAAAGCTCTAAGATGGTTCGTGGAGTAAGTAAATTCGGGAGAGGAGTAAGATGGCCAATCTATTTATTCAAATAATGCGAAGTGCTGCAACGATTGATTAAGAATCGACAATATTTTCAAACCAATCCTCCCTATCGATTTAAATAGTACTTTAGTCTTTTGTATCACGTAGAAAACTATCGAGAATACAGATTATTAGGGCGAGTTCACACGTCATTCATATAAACGTGTTTGTTCAAACTACTGGACGCTGGACGTTGTATTGATGAAAGCAATTGCGGCGAACGTGCAAGACTGAAGGATGGAGATGTCCGCTGTATCATTCAAATTCAGTAAACAAAACCTACAATTTGCTTAATTTATTCTCTGTAACATTCACAGATCATGAACAAGTGGACAAAAATGCGTTTTAGTTGTCACTTTTATGATCAGAATCACTGTAACTCCGTTAAACACTAGAAAGCCGGAAAATGTTGTAAAACACCGACGCCATGTTTGTTTTGGGAAGCCAGCTGATAGCTGTGCGTTGATTTCACTTCTGCGGTGTATCAGGCTATAGATATCCTAGAACTAGGCGGTTCCACTTGAAATGAGGCTATACATTAAGATGAAAATACGACTTCGAACATAGGCAAAATAGAGACCAAAATGTAAAGAAACGATGTGCTTACTGAACATTCGGTGTCATTCATTTGAATAAAGGGCGCTTTTACTTGTAGACATCGACAGAAAAAGTTGACGCATCGCTCGTGTTCCTTCACCTGATGGAACGCGTTGATATGAATGACCAGAGAACTCTATTTTAGGCGTAGAGCTGGTGTACAAATATGTGACAGATAAATGTGACGCTAATCATGTTGAGAGTTTTGACTAGACTTTCTCTGCCCTCCTGCACAATCAAATTAACAGATTATATCAACAACGTGTCCCAGCNTGTTTTAGGCGTAGAGCTGGTGTACAAATATGTGACAGATAAATGTGACGCTAATCATGTTGAGAGTTTTGACTAGACTTTCTCTGCCCTCCTGCACAATCAAATTAACAGATTATATCAACAACGTGTCACAGGCTTCAGTTTCTTTGATAACACCACGTGTCAAATACTCAGGAAGTAAGGTTAAAATATTAAAAGAAGTATTTAACTGTTTTTCCTCCCCACCCAAATCACACTAATCGCTCTCACCCTCTACACTGTCGCCAAACTTAGGAAGGTTGGAAACTAGCGACCTTCCCGCGAGTTTCCTACCGACGCCTCTCACCGTATCCAAGGAGCAAGTAACTAATTTTCATGTTGCATGATGAAATTATAGAGAAGTTTTTATGTGAATCCTCTGGAAAACTATATCAGGCGGCGTGGTACTGCATTCACTTATCTTTTTTAAGATCCATAAAGAACTACATTTTTACAGACTACGTTAATTAGTTTCCACAAACTCATTATATCTTTCCTGTATGGAATAATGGATAATAACCATTATTAATGCTTTCAGCATACATGGTCTCCCATATAAAGAACATCCCTTATGACTGCATAAGTAAATGATGATATAGAAAAAAAATTCGTTAAACTTCCAATTTTGCCATATTTGTGTCATAAGAACTTTCCCCTAGTTTCCTTTCTAGTGTGGTGCTCACTGCTCAGTACTCTTCATGACGTGCATGCAACTCCGTGTTTTACGCTTCATGACGTGCGTACAACCCCGTGTTTTGCCATTCGTATATCATGAATATAATGTAGGAATATTTAAAGTTAAGAGTTTTCAGAGCCATCAATATTCATCGTTCTTTCATCATCAGAAAAATTCCTAACAAAATTCTGGTACACCCGATGGTGTAGCCAAAATCTTGGATGCATCAACTTTTGGAGGTGGCAAAAATTCTAGTAGGGTTGTTGAGCTGAGACAAGAGCATGACTAAGATGAGACGGCCAGACCAACAGCACGACAGATCTGCACAGATGATCTTATCAGGCGCTAAATTTAAACCGCTGTGGGTTTTTCTCTTTATCGGTCTGACGGCTAATTTTCTACAGAAATCGTTCACTACGTCATCAATACGTCGTATGTGTCGAGTATGCTGTAACAAAAATTCATTGTAATCTAAGCAGACTTTTTTTACTGTAATTTTTGGTGGTACGAAAACGAGAAGAGAGATGGGTAATGCTTTCCTAAAGCACAGTTGGTCGCTTTCACAGCTTTTGTTATTTTAAGAGAGACTCAAGTCAAAACCGTCGAAATATGAATTTTCTCAATTTTTTCTTGCTAAGACCTTGTAATAAGCAAGATAAGGGGAGAAAAATCATTATATTGATTGAAATCGCCCTTATGGGAGCCTTGAACGTCCCTGCCTGTCTCGCTTGGCATGATGCCTTCCAAACTTTGGCTGCGCGTATCTCAAGACCAGTTTTTTCTATTTAAACGGATTGTAGAGAACTCATTTTTTACCCAGTTCATTTCAATTTTGCATGGATACTACTATAAGTAGTAGCTATAAAGTTATGATTCACTTTTTTCCTACAAAAAAAAATTGTCCGATTTTCAGAGCAAAATTATACAAGTTCTATATCTATACACGTGAGAGCTATGTAAACACCGGATAAAGAGCAATATTTATACTGAGAATGAGGATTTTAGAAAAAGTGAATCATAAGTTTGTTTGTAATAGGTTCGAGTACAACCACACCAAATTTCGTGTCTCTATCACAAATATTTTCGCCATGGTGACCTTATAATGATACCTTTGATGATACTTCGGACGAGGTCCAGTCGACGTTACGCACGCCGCCCATCTAGTGCAGAGGTGATGCTGCAGTCCGTGACTAGCGGGGTGGCTAACAGCGAGTTATCCCCACAGTTCACGTAGCCGCTTACAGCAGGTTTATCTGGCACTTTCAGTAAGCATGCGTCCAGTAAGTGTTTAAATTTCGCAGTGATATTTCGAATGTGACGAGGCATTTTGTTGAATAATCTCGCCCCTCGGACTACGAAACTATTAGAATACTTTGTGGCTATCGCATCACCACCAGTTTTGATCGGAATGCGCACCTC
>LQNS02278145.1:12152856-12171293 GCA_001587735.2 Parhyale hawaiensis
CCGATTTTTTATTTTATCGAGGAATGGTGCGATGCATAGGCAAAAAAATATTTGCTATTGCTTTTAATTTTTTCAATGCCTTTCTTTTCTTTTTCTTGTTTTTCTTCATCGTGTGATCTTGCAAGCTGACGTTCTGTTTCATCTAGCTTCCTTTTGCACTCGGATTTGCTTTGTATTAATAATAATAAAATGTTATTATATATATTTAAATTTGGCGGATCATTGTTTTATTCTTGCACAATCATATTAGGAATATGCCATGACAATTTAAAGTCAAAAGCACGAATATTGTATTTTTCCATGATTTTTATGTTTTGACTTGAGTCGCTCCTTAAGTAAGTCGAAAATCACGAAGGCAAGTGCAACAACGTTCCTCCATAGCACGATCGGAAACAGAGAACGGGTGCAGCTTTTTTTTTCTTGTCAGCTTCCTTTGCCTGAGCCCACGAGCTTAGGTACGTGACACTCTTGTGCCAAGACACAAAACTGCTGCTCTTTGCAAATTACAAGCTACTGGTGAAGCGTTCAAAGCGAGTACTTTACCCCAAACAACGATTAATTGGGTTACTTATGAATTGTACTTACGTCGCTAACTGGAAACCAACGGCATGAAAATATATTAATTTGGGCACCGTGCTAGCGCATACCTACCTCCGCAAAGCAAGGCGACGTAGGCGAAAAATTCAAAGTGATCTTGAAACTAGGATTTTTTTGTAGTTAGCATCACGAAAATTTGATCATTTCAGCCTCTTGACATTAGTAAAAAGTTCCATTATTTTGTTTGAAGATCCGTCCGCAACCTTTTGCGTTTTGTTCTAACAAATACTAAGACAAACAGTCAAATACACAAATAGACAGACCGAACCTAACCATAATTTCGACATTCGGGCTTTTTTAACATTTCAAACTAGTCCTACAAATTTTATTAATATCCGTTCATAACTTTTTAATTTATGTTACTGACAAATATAAAGTCAGACAGAGATGCGAGTAGACAAACGGATAAGTAAATCATCACAAAAAATTGGTCAATTGTTCTTCGTATCATACCAAGCGATTTGTGCAAATTTCAGAAAAATCTGTTCATAACTTCTTGAATTATGGTACCAACAAATAGGAGGCAGACTAACAAGCGGTTGAACGAATCTTTATCAAAAGCTAATCATCCACTCCTTCAACATACCTAACATTCCTTGTAAATGTCACATAGATCATCTTTGTGATAGACAAATAGACAGGCAGACAGACAGAGATACAAACTCGAAGAAAACAGAGCCTCATTGGCTGCGGTAAAAATGCCACTGCAAAATTGAATGTAAATTTATAAATATGGTGTTCCAGAAGAGGTCCTCTGTCTAGAAAGAAAAAAATGTTATAACTAATAATAATGAACTGAAGCAATTATAATAGAAACTTTTTCTTAACTACGGAATGACAGCCACATGCGGCTTCTGCCGCGGGGGCTGCCACCCCCTGCACTTTGTTCCTGAACGACTGCGGACTGGCGGGAGTGGGCAGCCCGCTCCCCCTCTCTCCACGCAAACCCACCTGTATAACAAACTTTTTCAGGTTCACTTTGGTTCCAACAGACAGCTTCTAACGCCGCACAGCACCACAACTATCTCCATCACATCCAGCAGGGAGTTGCTACATCCGATGGATGCCATATGTTAGAAATAATAACTTCTTAAACCTATCCATGATCAAGTTCAAAGCGCAGCGAACTAGAGGTTGACGCTGCTTCCCGAACATCTACCAAAACTATATACGGTCAGGACTTATCATTAAAACGTATGCACTAACCCTACGTGCTACAAAATTCCCAAAGCTGAAACTTTTGCCATTTGTCATAGGCATATTTAAATTGGTGGCTATTGTAGAGCAGAAATGCACCCGCTCATCGGCTTCGAAAGAAATTTATACAAGTGCTAGGCGGTGGAACGCGTATTTTAAATTTGTTCTGTAGCTGATCTGTGGCAGGCTGATTACCATACTGTGTACATTATGAAGATATTGAGGTGGGCAAACCTGGAATGTAATGATTAGAGCCCGGACATTAAGCAACAAAGGTTGAAGCGCTTTAAGCAGTAAAAATAAGTAAGTATNCGCGTATTTTAAATTTGTTCTGTAGCTTATCTGTGGCAGGCTGATTACCATACTGTGTACATTATGAAGATATTGAGGTGGGCAAACCTGGAATGTAATGATTAGAGCCCGGACATTAAGCAACAAAGGTTGAAGCGCTTTAAGCAGCAAAAATAAGTAAGTATAGCGTCTAAATAAGCGCTTATATAGACGAATCCAAGCATTGAACTTTAGGCGGGAAAAAATGCAAAGCAAAATAGGTACCAACATTTCCCTATTAAAAGCTCTTAAAACAAAAAGAATATCATTTCAAACATTTTTGGAGCTATGTTCATACGGAAAACAACTTTAGGCGGGCTTAAACAAACTCCGTCGACATGTTAGGCTAGCTTGAAAAAAAAATTGTAAGTTTGTTGGAAAAATGGGGCTCTTCGTAAGAAAAGCTACAGAAGCAGCACTATCTTGTTTTTTTTTTTCAGACTTGTGCCACAGAGCAACGTAAAGTGCATGGAGTGTCTACGGGCGTCTTTTTGTGACCACCTTGCAGATCATTCCGCCTGATTCCGCATTATCCGTGCGTTTTTGTGACCACTTTTTTGCGTGATTCTGATAGCATTTAACCGTGATCATTGGTGAAAATTGATCTAGCCGTGATTTCACTAGCGGGGTGATCATGCATGAGCAAAGAGTAATTCCAGCCCTTAGATTAGCAAAAATTCAAAATATTGAAAGCAATGTTCGTGATGCTTTCTTATACTAAAGGGTAAATTGGATAATATTATTATGATTGTTTGTATTACTGACTTCTAAAATTGTAGTTTCGTTATAGCGTGGGCACACAATCGAAAAAATTGCTCAGTCACACAACTTTTCCCTTCGGCCGTCTCGTTGCCTTGACTACTTATGGCGCTTGATTGTCAGGCTAAAACTCTGCGTCATAGCAACTTTAAACTAAGTCAGAAGAGCTATTCTAACAGTTTCACCATTGCTGCTTGTTATCACGTACAAACTGCAAAATTACTCATACCTTATAAATGCTTTTCACTCCGAGCCGAAGCCTAGGGCGCTGCAGCGCAATCGAATACTAAGTTGCGTTGCAATGGAACTTCAGCGTACTTGTGCCCACGCTCTTAGTTTTATGCCTGTGCATGCTCAAAATGCATTAAATACTGCTAGATCACTTATCAATTCACTTCAAAATAAATAAATAGTTCTAAATATTCATTCCCAACCGCCTTCCGTGTAATTACGATTAGAATCCAGTTTTGAAAATAACATGGCGTCTATGGTTTGTTCAAATCACAGATCGTTCTTGTGCTTTTCAGTGATCACGATGATCATGATCACGGTGATTCTGATCACGAATGTTGTCACAAAAAACTCCTTATGTACGCGCTATTCTCATATGTTGTTGGCATGCTGCGCACAATAAATAGGTGGATACACGATAAGTCCCTAATTTAGAAAAGGTCTCCGAACAATTTCAACGTAAGCTAATTGCCGGAACAACTTAAGCACTAGTAAACCCTTTTAAGCGCTAACAAAAATGTTTAAGCGCTAGCAAAAATTTGGATGGTGCTTACAAGTATTTTAAGCACTACAAAATCTAACCATTTTTTAAGGAGCTGAAGCAAAATAAGCATTATGCATTTATTTCAAGTAATGTTGGGGCTCTAGTAATGATAACATTAATTCTCGCCTCATAATAGTTTCCTTGTTGTAACTCCAAGATGCTTTATGTGCAACGCTTCAGCCAATAGCGATGGCAATCGCCCTAAGCGCGTTCAACTGAACGCCACTTCACAGTCATTCTAACGAACCCAGTCTTACTCTACTTATAATCCTTGTAATTTTATACCCATCTAGCATGAGTGTCATACAACATCATTACGAAGAACTGCATATGAACCGCTGACACCACATGCATCATCCTTGCAAATATCTACATCGTTCAACTCATTGGTAATCCCCTCACGAATGGTAAAGCAGCCCAAGGAATACTAAGCGTTACATGGCCAGAGCGCTAATTTTGAGCTCTACCTTAGCATTCACAGCGCTACTCTCGATTAAAAATTCTAAACACACACAGTAACACCCTTCAATGACTGAGAGCAACAGCAGGTGCAGTGCAAAACAAACGTGCATAAATTCGCCAGTGATCAATCATCATTCAGTCACCCAGTTGATTACGTTGTAAATGATGCTTCACAATGGCACAGTTTGGAGACTGTTGTTGTGTACCCGTAGCATTTCGTGTGCTAGCGGAGTTTTTGCATACAGTTCTCTTCGTACAGATGTCAACAAGTAGCAGAGTTGAAGTACACTTGTGATTCTGTACGGAATTATTACTTCATAGTTTTATTGGCTCTTTCGCTGCCTAAGGATCTTTTTCAGAGTTTTGGCTTTCAGAGACATGCAACACCGATTACAATCGTCCTCATGAGGAAATGGAATTCGATCATTCATTGTTTGAAAGAGTCTTTCATAACTTAGGTGTAGCCTAAGCGATACGGCTACCTTGCTTCAAAATTTTGGCCATCGTTCACTGTACGCTGATATTGTCTGGTTAGATGCATTTTATTCAATTTTAATGAAAAAACTATATTCTATTTTGGTTCCGTAGTGTACAACCTTCTTGCGAAGCTAGATTAGTTTAGCTAGTATGTATTTTTTTATGAAAAGTTATATGATTCCATCCAGCTTGCTTGCAGGAGATCAATTGATTTACAAATCTCACATTACAGAGGGATTTACAATGGCCAGCCAAGAAGCTTCAGTGTTATGCACCACACAACAGTATTTTAAAAAATTCTTGATACCTACACCTAATACCTGGAACTGTTTAAATAATTCATATAAGTACATTTCTCTCTCTCTTTTTCCCCGCCCGCCGTAGGTACAGCTACAGCAGTTTTGATATGTACATAATGCAGTTAGTCTATTTTGGGTCATCGCTGTTCTGGGTTTATTCCTTATCCGTGCTATTTTGCTGGACGGCCCTTCTGTCGACCACATAGTGACCACTGTGTTTACATATAAAGCGTTAAATAATTAGCCTTGCAATAATTTTTCAGTTTCAGATAATCTTCCAGGCTGATAACAATCCAACTTTTTCACCCAATGCAAATTAAAATGCTCCATTTTGTATATTTCCCTTGAAAAGTATATGAGACTGCTCGATGCTGAGTGCAATACCAGTAGTTTAATTCAAAGTTAGCCGAACACTGTGATGCTAATATGGCGAAGCATTGCAGTTTTCCGGCAGTTTCAAAATGTTGAAAACTCGACCTAGCCATGCTATGCCTTCCTGAAAAATCACAACGCAGCATTTGCGAAGTCCTCCAGTGAGAAGAAGAAATGAGACCAATGAGAAAATTACAACTATCGAGGCCATGGTATCATCTGGCGAATAGGATGATGTCTAACAAGAGCCTAAAATTCGTCCATATATATATTTAGTTCAAAATGGCATCATAGAGGTACATCCCTTTGTTTATATGGCATTAAACTTGCTGTAAACGCTATAACGACGACGCTAAGTAAAGCCTATCAATGATTGACGATAAGGAAGGCCATTCAATGATTGACGCTAAGGAAGGCCCATCAAAGATTGACGTTAAGTAACGAATAGCTAACCAACAATGAGCTCTCGAGGTTAAGCCGAGAATCTTGTAGGTTAGGCGGCATAGGTCTGGTTCTGTTAATATCCTATGATATATACGGGTATGAAACACTTTAAAACACTAGATAAACAAGACCTACGCCGCCTAACCTACAAGGTTCTCGGCCTAACCTCGAGAGCTCATAGCTGGCAAGCTTCCTCTTACTAGGGTGATGATTGGTGATGGTGGGTGGCAGCATAAAAAAAAATTTGACGTTTATCAGTCGAGAAATGGGCGTGCGTTCAAACGCAGATTTATGTTCTTCAAATGAGACCAACCCGCAGAAATTCTTCGGCGTTTCAAATAGTTTTTAGGCTTATTTTCGGGCTAGTTGAACTGCCGGGAACGATAGACGTAAAAGTTCATGGTACCTAGAACGAGACGCCGGCAATCTAATGGCCTCTATAAAAAATTGTTGGCCAAGTTTATCAGGCATAGCTTAATATATATGACATACATATCTGACATATATGGTTTCTTCGTTGTACAGTCTTTACGTCATCTTTAAAACTGACAACGACATATGGAAATTTTTGTTTAATGACGACTGCTGCTTTGAAGGAGGCATCCTCGCTCGCTCCTGTCTCTAGCACTGAAAAGAAATGCGAAGTTTGGTGGAAGCTCAATGCGCAACATCGCTACTGATTAAATACGGCAGATCCAATAGTAAGGAGTCTCGTGTTCCCTTGCTCGGGGCAGCTTCAATGATGGTCCTGAGCCGCTTGGCAATCTATGCAAAGTTTTTGTTGAGCCAGGAGTGCCAACTAGCAAGCACAATCAAAGTACATGATCATAGGATAAATCCACATTTTGAGAGCAATTACATTTTGGATGGACATCGTAAAAGCAAAATTGTAGCGTACTGCAGAGAGCCACGGCCGTTCCAGCAGGACTATTCCTTCAGCAGGAGCAAAATTAATAGCCATATGACATAATAACATCTTATCTTCTCCATGTTTTCTAAAAAAAAAGAATGACCATCTTCTTAAATCCTTTGTATTTATGATACATATACGGTACATTTTTTTAAATCACTGCATATCAGATTTGAGTCATATATTAGGGGGAGGGGGTGGTGATGGTGGTGGCTAGAGCTGTGAACTGTCATCTGGTATAGGCCTGAGAAAATAAATCGTTGATTATAAAAACACCTCCGCTAAAGATCTTGTAGCCTGATTGCAATTTTTTTGCACCCTAAAAAATCCGATACTGCCGACTTACGCACAACAGTAAATGAGAAGTATTTAAATTTTCAGAAGGGAGGTTTCTTCTTCGAAGTCGGTGCCCTGACAGGAGAGCGATGGTCCAACACGCTGTACCTGGAGCGGGAGCTCCAATGGACAGGCGTGCTGATGGAGCCAACTCCAGTGAGCTACAGAGTACTGGAGTCGAAGAACAGAAATGCTTACATCATGAACGCTTGCGTAGCCCCTGGTACAGAGTACATCGAGCCTGTATTTCAGTGAGTAACTAGCAATACTGTTTGGGAAGTCCGCACTGCAATCTTAGTGACAGTCAAATAGTGTATTGAACCCTATTGTCCGCGAGTTACCTGCGTAAAAGTTAATAATGATCCAGATTGAAGTCGTGTTTGAGAGACCAACTACAATAGTATCCCACTGAAAGAAAATGCTGTCATTAGATACCATTCTGTGTGGTAACACTCCAGTAAGTCATGAAGTGCGTTTCATAAAATGCTATTTGAATCCTATTCCTACAAGAAACCGACAAAGATCAGCTGTAAATGGTAATCAATATCCATTTGAGAGATGTTCTTTGATAAAACAACTAACCACTAGGGTCAGACAAAAAAACATCACAGGTAACACAATTCTTGATCTCGTGTGTCGTGCTTCATCTATTTCAAGGCTTGTACTTGACTCGGCTCTTGCATGGTGACGCGCTGAGGCATTTCGATGCAACATGAAAGATAAGCTGGCTAAAAAAAACATAATGATAGCGTCAGGCGCAATTAGTCTTCTGTTTTCACGTCATAGAGAGCCAATAACTGCTGCCCACTGTAGCTTGAGTAGAAGTGTGGTTTTGTTGGGAATAGCCTCTCAGTGTAGGTATGTGTTTCCGCATTCGTTTGTCCGGGTGATATGATCCAGCTAGTTTCCTATATAGGTTAAACAAGCTTGACGACTTTCCGCATTTACGTTGGCTCTTAAAGCTTGGAAGATTGGATTACCACAGAGCACAAATGTAAGGAAGTAAAAGTTGGGCCTCCACCAAAGCCCCAACAGCAAGGCCGGTGTGGTCAGCACATGTGCACAATGCCAGGGAGGTAGCAGGTGACGCTACGACTGCTCCCTCAAGAGTGAAAACCACCTGGCAATAACGTTGAAATACATTGCATTTCTATTACTCTCTAATGTGGTCCTACTTGATCACTGCCTCACCTTCAGAGGACCTCACTGACTAGGTTTACCCACCCTTATAGGTTATTGGGCCATCTAGAAGATCCACATTCTTTCTATGCAAATTCGGCCAGTCCCTCCTAATTTTTATCTTCACGGGGAACTTGAGCCGCTCTCGTTCTCACAACACAGCTGTATCCCAACAAATATCAGTGTCAAGCCCGCTGCAGACGATAGTCTTTTGTCCTGTGTTATCACTTCACGGCGTTCCAATGCGTTGCTGTGTCTGTGTAAACAACAACAACAACAAAAAAGCACTGCTTTCTGACACGACATTCGATAAAAATTTGAAAAGACCCGAGGCACTGCCCTAGTGACACGGGCTAAGCCAGAGAAAACGACGGTAAACATTTTATCGAAACTTTTGATAGACACATAGTCGTGTTTGCAAGGACAGTACGAAATATTCGAACGTGGTGAAATGAAAACATAGGACAAAAGACTATCGTCTGTAGCGGGCTCTATACTGCGCACGTTCCATTGCAGTGAGGCTAACGACAACCAATTAACGGCACTCGGAGTTTTCTGCTACTTAAGCGTAAATAAATTTACCAGCAGTCCAACACTTTCCGCTTTCCAAAGAGAGACCACTCTAGTGGAAAGAATAAATAAATAATCAGTGCACTGCTAAGAGTTTCCAGGCTGAGTCGGTTAGAACCGGAGGTGAATAGATCGCAATTTCTTTTCTGTACGAAAAAAGTAACATGAACTAGCAAAATATATGTAATTTACCGCTGTGTGCTACTCGTATTGTAGACTGCATGTCCAATCTCTCCAGAATCAAGACAGCAATGCCAGCAAATAGTCTTCTGCATTCCCATAAAGATTCTACTGCAACAACCGTGGTGTGCTACCCATTCTTCAGTGTGCTACAAGCCCTTGCTAATCCTGTCATCGATTACCTCTCTCTCGACGTAGAAGGCGTAGAACTCAAGGTAATATTTTCACAATAACTTTTCTACAAACTGTTTTAGTTGTTGAAAATTAGAGCAAGGGTGCACTAAATAAGTGTACTGGCGTCGCAAGACTGTGAAAATGATATTTATGACGACAATTAGCCTTGCTTGAATTGAAACTGAAGCCTCGCGAAAGGAAAGGATGTTCCACAAAAACTCTCCTTCTCATCCATGTACATATTTGGCGAAATGCAACAGGCAAAACTAAAAAAGCTAGCTCCCAGGTAGCAAAAATTGTAATGTTAATATTAAAGTATTGTTATGATGTAACATTAGATAAGGTTATCCCCAGTGTTGAAACAGTATTATTGTTCACACGATTATTTCAATGTTAGGAAAACATGATTCGGAAATATTGAAATAATAAACTAATATTGAAACAATGTTTCTAATATTATTTTAGTATTAGTAATATATTATCTTGCAATAAGTGTAAAATTATGGTTATTCTTTTATATTAGAGTAATATTGAAATAATGTTTCATGACATTTTAATTATATTATTTTAATGGTATGGTGTCCATGTTATTTCATTATTATTTACCAATAATAAAATATCACACGCCAGACTATGGCAGACCCTGGAAAGACCGAGGGTGTAGCCGTCGCCGTGTGGTTCCCATAAAGGCTTCAGCGGAGGGATCCTGGGACAAGTTACCCTGAGTCCGCATTGGATAGACTCTTTTTGCACCGTTCTCTCCAAATCCGAGTTTGTTTCAATAAACGGTCAAAACAGAGACTGGCATAAACGTTTTCGTCTAACCTGAGGGCCCTACACATCAAACAACGGATGATCAGATTCAATATATTTCTATACATTACAGTATAGTGTGCAGATGTAAACATCATGTGATACGAGTTAAAATTGCACATTCAAACATTTATCTCTCGTATACAGTGGACAACAGTAGAAAATAAACATAAGTGTGATGTACGAATTCAAGCTGTGACTCAACCAAGTTACAGGCATGCGCTGCATATTTTATTTCATAGTCTAAAACATCATTCTAACATTTATTTTAAAATTTTCAATGTTGAAGAACTATACTTTACTTGTTAGTCTAAGACATCATTTTAATACTTGGAATAACTTTTTTTTAACATTAAATCAATGTTAAGAGATACTATTGATGAGTAATGTTATAATTATTATAACGTTATCATAGTATAAGATATAAACACAAAAAAGAAATATTACGCTGTAATCTCAATATAAGATGATATTAAGATACCAGAAATGATATATAACACGAAAATAAAATTCCAACGTTATAATAATTATGATAATACTAATGATAATGATAAAAAAGCGCTCTGCTTGGAACAACGCACATCATTCGCAAAGTGCTCTGAGCCTTAGGTCGCGGGATGCGACCCGACACCAGAGCGTAGAGCCCAACATCGCTCAACCAATCCAAACTTTGGGTTGTGAAATTCCCTCGATAATAATAATATAATATATGTTAATTTGCTACCTGGGCAGACGGCTGCGTTGAGCAATAGGCATGCACTGCAATGGCATGCCTGCTTACATCTTCATCATGCACATCACATGCCTGTATCTGTACGACAGAACAGCATATTTCGTACATTAGGGCACTCGCCTGCATTTTATTTTATTGGGCCTCGTCCGATCCAATTCTTAGCCAGCGTTTGCCTGTTCCAGGTGCTACAGAGCATCCCCTGGGAGGAGGTGACCATTCGCGTCCTGACTATCGAAATCTTCCTGCTGCCCGAAGGCCCGGAAGCTGTCAGAACTTTCATGGAATCGAAAGGCTACACGTTCATCAAGCAGCTGAAGAACGATTACCTCTTTGCGAAGAATGATCTGCACAGGGAGAATCCCTAGTTACTGTAACCATATAGTTCACCTGCGCCAAACTAGGCAACGGTAACGAAAAATTGAAGTTGGCTCTGAAACAATGATTTTCTTTGTATCAGCACCAAAATCCAATAATTTATGCCTTCTGATAGTATTAACAGTTTCTGCAATTTTCATGATAATCCGTTCTTAACATTCTGAGTTCTGCTGCTAACATATGTGTGACAAATATGAGTCGGACACACAAACGGAGAAACCGATCTGTACCAAACTTTAATCATTTCTATCTTTTAGCATTGCTAACAGCTCCCGTAAATTTGTTAAAGGCCGATTCATAACTTTCCGAGTTATAGTGCTATCAAGCACAATTTGCACAAAGTTAAAAACAGCGACAAAGTAACAAAGGTATTTAAAGATCATCACAAAAATTTGGTCATTTACTCTTCGTGATATAACAACTCTTGTATATTTCATAAAAATCTGTCCATAACTTTTTGAGTTAGGGCTTTGACAAAAATGAAGCAGATAAACAAACAAACAAACAAACAAACGGATGGAAGGATCTTCATCAAAAGTTAATCATCTGTTCCTCCTAACATACTTAATAATTAGTGTATGTTACGTCAAAATCCGTCCATAACTTTTGAGTTGTTTTGGTGACAGATAGACAAACAGAATAACAGATAAACAAACAAGCAGACAAAACCGATGAAAACATAACCTTCTTGGCGGAGGAAGTCAGACATAATTATTTGTAGATTTGAAAAATGATAACGTAATTACAACATTAATAATCTAGATTACCTTAAGCACCCTTTTCTAAGAGTTTTTTGACGAAATTTAAGGTGGTCTCAGGTGGGATACTGCTCCATTTCTCAGTGGCAACCAGTTTTTCAATTCCTGGAGGTTCTTTGAAACTCGATTATTGATTTTGACTTCCAATTCTGGGTATAGATTTTTGATGGGGTTCAGGTCAGGACTCATCTACGGTCATGCTAGCTGGGTTAACTTGTTTTTCTCAAGCCTGATAGTCTTAGAATTAGACTTGTGCATCGAGTCATTATCATGTTGAAAGACTCACCGTCTTCCAAACTCTGAGCCGATGCGTTAAGGTTTTCATTCAAAAAGGGCATAGAGTCATCAAATATCATTATCCCTTCAATTGCGACTAATTTTCCAGTACCGCTTGCAAAGAAACAACCCCAAAACATCACTGATCTACCTCCATGTACAACTGTTGGTACAGTGTTCTTCGGCAGGAAAGCCTCACCTTACGCCAAATCTTCTTCACATCATTATGTCCAAAGAGCCCGATTTTTGTTTTGTCACTTCATAATACTCGGTCCCAAAAGCCTGCCACTATAGGCTTGATCCAAGTGGGCTTAGGCGAAGTTCAAGCTATAACAACAAAATTATATTGTTCAGACGGCGCTGAGTTGTGCGCTTACCCGCGCTAGTTCCCTCAGAATCCAATATCTTGGCAATGTTATCTAGCACAATAATAAATGGATTAATATTAACCTCACAGCACAGTTTTCTAGCAGTTCTTATAGATTCTTTTCATTTTCGGCCACGTCCAGGCAAGTTTCTAAAGCACTAAACTCAGCGAACTTCTTTACAACAGATTGTACTGTAGATCTTGAAATACCCAGGGGTTTAGACATGTCGCCATACTATTTCCTGCTTAGTGGAATTCAATAATTTTCTGAATCAAGTCCACACTGAGCTTCTTTGTCTTTCCTATCGTGGCGCTAGCGTGTGAATGACGAGGCACGACTCTTCTTGCACCACGTTAGAATTAGTACAAGTTTCTACAATGATGTTACGTCTGGAATATCCTATTATAGAACACTTTATGAACTCCAAACATTATATAAAATGAATATTCTAGTCCATTCCTCTCAATTTAAAGCAATTTTGTCTACTGTATGCATAATTCCGAATAGCTGACTTAGCGACAACTTACTAGTTGAAGTATTACGAAATGCTCAATTGCTGTAAAAATTGCTTTTGATGATCGCTATTATGTGCTTTTTTTACCGTGTAAAACAGGGCTGTGCAATATACTCTTCAAGTTATTGAAGATTATATTGAAAAGTCGAGGATGTACAAAAAAATTTCTTGTTAACTGTCCATTGTATTGCGTTTGAACAGTTTGTCATTTTATTCTTGTTAGCACAATAACTTGAAAAATAATGAATGGATCTTTATGAAATTTATAGGATCAAATTTTGGTGCAGATCGGTTTGTTTCTATGTTTGACTCATGTTTGTCTTAGCGTTTGTTAGCAGTATAATACTCAAAAAGTTATGAACGGATCTTCAAGAAAATTGCACAAGCTGTTATTACTATCAAAATGCACAAACGATTAGATTTTGGATTTTATACAAAGAAAATTATTGTTTCAGAGAAAATTTGAATTTTTTCCCACCGCTGCCTCGCTTGGAGGAGGTATGCGCTCCCAGAGTGCTCTAGTTGCAAACATTTAGGAGAAGTAAGTGAGAAAGCCTTCTGGTATTTTAGTTTTATTATACCCCGAGCTTTTGAGCCGTTAAACACGACTCGTCTTCAGGGTAACGAAATTTCACACGACTAGAGCTATCTGCTTAAAGTAGGTATCCTAACTACCAACAAAACACTACAAATAATATATTATCAAATCGAAGGAATAAAAATGAAGTTCAGTTTTTGTATTATTAGAGGACGCGACAGTAAGCTTCGGAGAAGTGAACAGGGCTGTTGATAGAATTTGAGTTACAATGAAAATGGAAAGCTTCTAAAAGTCGCCCAGATTTAGAATTAGGTTCATTTGATAGAATTTTTGGACTACTTATCTAATATTGCTGTCGTGTTCTTTCATCCTCTCCGAAAGTTATTTACGCGTCTCTCCAATATACACAGCGTCACAGTTGCTACAGTCAATCTAGTATACAACGTTATTTATTTCTTAAAGCGGGAGCTTCACTTTGCTTTTGTTAAGAGATTTTTACAAAGTATTCGTTGGTTTAGTGGCGATCCGAATGTTGTGGCATCTTAGAATTTAGTTTGTTTTTTCAGTTGCGCCTCTTTTATAGGGAGCGGAAACGCTTTATTGTTCATTGATTTAAATTGGGTTTTGGCGTTTCTTGATGGTTGATTTTATGAACTTGGTTGGATATCCATTTGTTTATTTTTCAGATGAGCAATATTTTTCACTTCTGTCTATCAGTAACATCACAACAGCTCGCTTATTTGTAGCAGGGTGATAACTTTGGTATTTCAAATAGTTGTACGAGTTGGTCGGTTTTCTATAAATGTAGAAGTTTACTGTTCCGTTTGCTTGGCGAATTATCAGCAGATCGAGGTAGGACAACTGATGATCCTGTTAAGCTTCTACTGTGAATTGAATGTGGTGATTTACTCCATTGATGTAGTCAAGAAAAGTTTGGACAGACTGCGAAGGGAGGATGATCAAAATATCAAGATAACGTTTCCAAATGAACGGTTAGCATGGCGCGCTAGACAGGACCTATTCCTCAATGTGTTTTGCATAGTCAACTCAGCAAGAACAACAGAGATAGGAGATCCCATTGGGGTACCGTGTTTCTCCTTGTAGAAATTTTCTCCCCATCTAAGCACAGCGTCTGTGCAAATTTTCAACAGAGTCAAAATGTCTTGTAGCTAAAGGCATGTCTTTTGTTTAATTAAATCTTGATGTTAGTTCATTTTTGTTTCCACGCACTGCAATGCCAGACCTATTGGAATTGAAGTGAACAATGATTTTACGTCAAAAGATACCAGCACGTGATCTTCAGGGATGTTGATACTTTTCCAGAGCAAGTTACGCATCAATAGTGTTTTTGGGTTTTTACGGTGCCAGGTTTGTGAGAGAGGTCAGGACATTAGGAAAAATGAACAATAAAGAGATATCAAGTGCGTGTCCGCTCCCTATATAAAAGGCGCAATAAAAAAAAATAAATAAATTCTAAGATGCCACAACATTCGGATCACCAGTAAACCAACGAATACTTTGTAAAAATCTCTTAACAAAAGCAAAGCGAAGCTCCCTCTTCAGGAAAGAAATAACGTTGTATAGCTACTAGATTGACTTTAACAACTGTGACGCTGTGTATATTGGAGAGACGCCTAAATAAGTTTCGGAAAGGACGAAAAAACACAACAATATCAGGTAAGATAATTACGCATCTCCAGTTAACGATCATGTAAAGTCAACCAATCATAAAATCTCAATTTGTAGTCCAAAAATTCTATCTAATCAACCTAATCCTAAATCTAGGCGACTTTTAAAAACTTTCCATTCTCATTGTAACCCAAATTCTATCAACAGGCCTGTTCACTTTTCCGAAGCTCACTGTCACGTCCTCCAATAATACAAAAACTGAACTTCATTTTTATTTTTTCGATTTGCTAATATATTGTTTGTAGTGTTTTGTTGGTAAATAGGATACCTACTTTAAGCACAAAGCTCTAGCCGGGTGAAATTTCGTTCCCCTGAAGACGAGTCGTGTTTATCGGCTCGAAAGCTCGGGGTCAAATAAAACTAAAATCCCAGAAGGCTTTCTTACTTCTCCAAAATGACCTATCCTGGGAGTCGTCCAATCTTCGAATCAATTTGTAAATATATATTTATGTATATATATATTTATGTATATATATATATTTAGGTATCCACCCAATAAGAGGTCGCAGGAGTTGAGCAATGTTCATAAATTTTTACCAGGAGTCTGGTGGGTTGCCTTTGATGTTGTAAGCGCAGTACTGTTAGCGCGTCTCTGGGACCGTGCTACACTGTGCTAAACGGGCTATGCTGTTGAGTATGCTGTAGACTTGGGTGGTATCGCGGATTAATACAGGTTCTGGTGGTCAGACGTGGTGGCGGTCTCTAGAGGGATGCACAGGGGCAAGGGAAACTCCATTCAATGTATATCCATATAGTGGGAACTGGACGTATGAGACACATGATAGGCGGTGTCTAAGACGGTCTAAGGCGGTGTCCGTCTAAGACTACTTAGCCTACTAGTAACAGGTGAGCTCTGGGCTGGCTCATGATGGTACGAAGCGCTTTTATAACCTCGCCACAAGGTGTGGCATCACCTGATCATGCTCATGCATCCGGTCGGTTAACTGAGGGCTGTAACAATGTGACCTATGCCGAAAATACTGGGAATAGTTGTCTATAAAAATGACGGCGATGAAATTTGTTCTCCACCCAAAAATAAGTAGAATGCGTTGAGCTAAATCGATGATTTTTTGCAGGGAGTCTGATGGGCTGCCCTCAATGTCACCCATGGAAAAAAGAACTAAAAATACGATAAGCTGGCCATAAAAAATGACGGCAATGAATTTTGGTCCCCCCGCAGGTGATGGTATTACGCCATCGAGGCGTTCTAGTTAGATATGAATGCACTGGTCATATTGTTAAGGTCATAATGTTAAGGCTGGGTCTGGTTCTTCGCATGTGGAAGGACTCTAATATTGTGAGTTCGATGGGATTGGAAGAGTCTATGATGCAAAAATCATTCCTGCTGATGGATGGTTGTTTTGCTCAACATGTAGACAGGAGCTGAATGTGAGGATTTCGCAAGCAGTATACCGGTACGGCTGGATACACCTAAATGTTGTAAATACAGGCTTTGAAGTGCTGTCCAGTGCAACCGATGTATGAGGCACTGCAGAAGTGGCCCTGGTAATGTTAGATAACATTGGACAAATGTGGTGTAGGGGTCTGTCTTTAAATTTGACCCTAGGCCGCTATGGTGCCCCTAGGGTAAATGTGTGTTTGTATGAAAATTTGAAGTTGATATGGTGGGTAGGCTTCAGAGAGGAACGTTTTCAAAGTATATGTATACTACACTAACAGATGTTTTGTTGCAATACGGAAGCGAGTGAAAGATGTCCAATTTACGGACAGAGGGTTTGCTAATGCCGGGATCGAACAGTTTTTCTAGGAACAATTTGCAGTAGTAGTCGAGAAAATATTGTGGATAACCCTTATTTTTGAAGAAAGTTCGGAGAAAGTCAATTTCGTTTGAAAATGCAAGGTAGGATGAAGACAAATAGTATGTTCGAAATAACAAAGTTTTATTGCATTGATTTGGAATTGATCCTAGCAGTGACTGAAAAACTTGTCCCGAGGCCTGAGAATGTGGATTTTCTGTAAATTTCAGTGGACAGTATTCAGTCTTGGTTAGTTATTAAAACGTCTAGAAAAGCTGAAGAATTATTTGATTGATTTTCGGCAGTGAATTTGATATTTGAATGTTTACTATTCAGATATTGCAGAAATAAAACAGAATCTGCTTGATTGTTGAATACGAGGAAGGTGTTATCTACATAAAGATTATAATGGATCAGTTTGAGGTCATGTGGGCAGTCATTAAGCCAAAGGGTTGCATGATGGTAGAGAAAGATATTTGCCAGCGAGGGACTAAGCGGGGAGCCCATAAAAACTCCATCTATTTGCTTGTACAGTCTATTGTTAAACATGAAAAAGGAATCTTTAATGGCGAGCCTAAGGAAGTTCTGAAGTAGATTTGCCATGTTGTTGAATAGGTCCGTGTCCTTGAAGACTTTGTTACACATAATATCTATGGTTTCGTCTACACGGGGATGTTGCTGAAGAGAGAGGTGATGGCAAAGCATTGAGAGGCAATTGGAGGTTATTGATTCAATCTCGAAAGTCATATGAATTGCGCAAGGTGTACTGATTGGTTGTTAAAGGTTCAAGTAATGGAACAAAGAATTTTGCAATGGGTTAGGACGGTGTTCAGTATGCAGCTAGAATTGGTCGTACGGGGGCACCGACTTTGTGTACCTTAGGGAGCCCGTACATGACTCCGGGAGAAGCATCTGAATTGTAAAGTGAATGGTAGATCGAATCAGTAATGATACCTTGGTCTAATAATTTATTCATAAACCTATGGGTTTCTAGATGAGTTGAACATAAATTTGAAGGGATCGGTATGTGAGTCGTAAACAGTGAACTTTGTTGCATCAGCCAGAATTGCATTAATTTTTTTATTTCATTTCATTTCTTTTACGGCAACACCTGTTGCGTCGTCTGCCGTCTAGTTCCGTTGTCGTCTGCCCACGACAACGGAACTTTCTTTGTGGAAACTAGATAATAAAGACAGATCGGATTTGGAAAAAATTGGAGAAAATGCTTTATGTTTGCTCTACGATGTGTGAATGCTATTACAAGTTTCATACTTCGGCAAACGAGATATTAGGGTGTAGTAGTTGAGATTTCAGTCTGTTAGCTAAACCTTCAAAACCAATGAAATATTTGTAATAATCCGATTTGAATATAGGTAGGCAGAATTCTATGCCAAATGATAATAGAAATTAGAGGAGTAGCTCAAGGGTTAAATTGTAGAAGGGCGGATAGGCGCCTTCTAGTTTTTCTGGCGAGTCTCCCGTAGTTGACTTGCGAGGCGCTCCGTCTGGCAACACTTCTTTTACTTTTCGAACGCATGCAGAATGCCCGCAGTTT
>LQNS02278145.1:12173176-12186041 GCA_001587735.2 Parhyale hawaiensis
TGTCTTTACCTGCTCCACGGAGCTATTTTTCCCCCTTGCCTGTTAGCGGCTGAGGTTGGGGTTGTTAACTGTGTTATGTGATGACCGTAAACTTGTAGCCCAACTTTGGGTACCTACTGTGATTTCCTGTTTCCGTGCTTTGACTGTTCTTCACTTGCGTAGGGCACCTCCTATGGCTATGCCGACTGCCTATGAGCTGGTCCGCTACCGAAAATGACTCTTCGTACCTTCTTTTCCGTTCCTATCCCTTGTTTTCTCTTCTACTTCGGCCTATTTCCAATTTGTGTTCTTCCCCGGTATCCGGGTCTGCGAGGGTACCGTGCGAAGAATATTGTCACATAGCAAGTTCTATATTACATCTTCTCTTCGTTTCTTTCGAGGGACTCTTAATTACCTGTTCTGATCCGTTCTTTATGCTTATCGTAAACGAACTGCATCTTCGATGGCCGTTCTTCCAAGTGCTTTACCTGATTGTGCCGACGTGGTATGTTCCCGTCCCTTGGTTTAAGATGTTTCACAGCAAAATTATTGTATTTCTTTTCATGTTTTTTCCAAGATGAACGAAATATTTCCTGAGTTTGTTTCACCTTCCTTCGCGCAGCTCGGATTATTGCCACCCGGGGAAGATACTTTCTAGGTTAAAACGAAATCTTTTATACTATAATTAGGTTTATGTGTGGGAGCCTCTCTCCCTCCCTCAACAACATTTGAGAAGTTGAAACTTACATTAGCTGGAATAGAGGAGGTTTGGTTTGGGGATACTCCTAATGCATTTAACTTCCTGCTGTGGACGGATTCAGTTTTATCTACAAATTTCGTACTGTTGCTTTGTACGAAATGGGCAAGGCTAATATAATCAAGAAATGAAAACGATCTTTAATCTGGGACAAAAATTTTTTAACTGAATTTGCATGGTTTGTGATATTACTCTGCTGGGTGGACTTAACACTGTCCAATGAAGTTTACAGAAAACCGACATTCTCATGCCTCGGGAGAAGTTTTTTCAGTCACTGCTACGATCAATTCAAAATCAGTGCAATGAAAATTTTTCTACTTCGAGCACACAATTTGTCTTCCTCCTACCTTGCATTTTCAAACGCAATTGACTTTCTCCGAACATTCTTCAAAAATAACTGTTATCCAGACCACTTTCTGGACCACTACTGCAAATTGTTCCTAGACAAACTGTTCGATCCCGGCATTAGCTAACCCTCGGTCCGTAAATTGGACTTCTTTCACTCGCTTCCGCACTAAAACAAAGCATCTGTTAGTGCTGTAAGCACTTTGAAAAACGTTCCTCTCTGAAGCCTACCCACATATCAACTTTAAATTTTCATACAATAACACTTTTACCATACGGTCCTACTTCAAATTTAAAGACAAAACCCCCACAACACTTCTGTCCAGTGTTATCTACCTTTACCGATGCCAGACCTGCAGTGCCTCATACATTGGTAGCACTGGGCAACACTTCAAGGCCCTTATTGACCAACATTTAGGTGTATCCAGTCGTAACGATTTACCGCTTGCGAAACTCTCACATTCAGCCCTCGCCTACATGCTCAGCAAAACAACCTTCCCATCAGCAGGAACGATTTCTCCATCATAGTCTCTTCCAGTCCCAGCGAGCTCACAACATTAGAGTCCCTCCACATCCACAGAACCAGACCCAGCCTTAACATTATGACTTCGGCTTTACACAATGCATACCTAATTAATCCCTCACCAGCTGACTGTACAGGAGCTTACATCCGGCCCAACAACCTACCCCAGTTCATTCGCCTTTTAGATTCCCTCTCGATATATAGCATCTGTGTTCCTCTCCCGTAACTTTAGTAATAAAAAATTTTATTTCATAGGCGTAGATTGAAATTTTAACTTTCTGAAGATGGGTCCTTGCTCCTGAAGCGCTAAATTTTAGAATTAGTCGACTTTATATTTAGTATATGAGATTCAACTTAGCAAAATATATTAAACTATGAACAATGCTCAACTCCTTCGACCACTTATTGGGTGGACAGACAAATATATATACATGTATATTGATTATTTACAAATATATATACAAACATATATACTTAAATGTGCAACGAAAGCATTATCACCTCTCTCGCTTCGTTCGCAGGTGATAAGAATTTGTGACGTGTTACTTCTTTCTGATATGTTCGTGCTACTTACAGTCGAATTCACACTGAGCTTCGTGACGCAGGGGCAACGCACGAGTTAGACCGTGTGCACTTCTCAGGAGGTTTCGCAAGATCTTAGCATTTTGTCTTGACCTTGAGAATATCAAAAACCTCTAAAAACCAATGACTAAAACATAATTTTAAAGAATATTTTGGAAACGACTGTTAAAACCAGTCACATGCAGTCAGTGCATGTGCGTGATAACTCCCAGTTGATGCAATTTGGTGACGGGCATATTTTGTATCAAACTTGAGAACTACTAGCGGTAGAGTTAGAAAGTTAGTTTGGCGAAACTGGGCAGTATCTGTTTAAACTCCAATTGATTCAAGATTTAGGGTTCAGGAAAAGAAACATGTGTTTTCTATGTTGCTCCATATCATGTACTTTTAGAAGTTCAGGAAAAGAAACATGTGTTTTCTATGTTGCTCCATATCATGTACTTTTAGAAGAAGTCGAGCACCAAAAATAAACTACCGCAGAACATACATATATTGTTTATATTTCCTTTCTTGCAATCCACATTCTTGAATCAACACACTATAATCTATACGGGGTTAGTTCAAGGCAGGAAGGAAAGAATACAACGGGAGGACTCAATAGGACTAAAATAAAACTTAGCTGTGACCGCATGCAGTAAATTTACATCACATCGACGAGTCGAAGTATTTGAGTGTGGGACCTCACGCCTTCGCAGGTTGTGTTCTTGAACATATCACCGTGTTTTTTCGATTTAGTTCATTCAATCTCCCGCTCATGACTGGCCAGCAACGTGAACTGTAAAATACTGTAAAATGTTGTCGTCAGGTACAGATCGAAAGTTCAAGCAATAGGTTTACAGCTGCTGTGGTTTCTCTCGCGTACAGCAGTGGGTATAACGGTGCTGATATTGGTCAAATTTCCGAAGTGCACATTTAACACTTTTGGTATTTTTGTTGACATATGAGATAATTAAGATTTAACGTTTCGAGATGCAAATCCCATCTTCAGAAAAACTATTAAACTAACAACCTATAAATAAAAATTTACTTTATTTGCAAATCGATTAGGGGAGCATGGATGTTGTCGGGGAGGTGTCTAAAATGTGAATGAACTGAGCTCCGCGGTAGGGGCCGGATGTCAGCTCCTGTACAGTCGGCAGATGTGAGGCTAGGTGTGGACACTGGACAGTGCGCAGTGGTACAGCCGAGGTTATAATGTTGAGGCTAGGTCTGGTTCTGTGGATGTGGAACCACTCCAATGTTGTGAGCTCGATGGGATTGGAAGAGTTTATTATAGAGAAGTCATTCCTGCTGATGGGATGGTTGTTTTGCTCAGCATGTAGGCGGGGGGCTGAATGTGAAGGTTTTGCAAGTGGTAAACCGGTACGACTGGATGCACCTAAATGTTGGTCAATAAGGGCTTTGAATTGTTGTCCAGTGCTACCTATATATGAGGCACAGCAGGCCTGGCATCGATAACGGTGAAATATCAAATTTACAGCCCAACGTCAATCAAATATTTCTTTACCTTTCCTCGGTGTTTCAATTACCAACCAAGACTCAACACTGACCACTGGAATTTACAGAAAACCCACATTCTCAGGCCTCGGGACAAGTTTTATACTGGGCAAAAGTGTTTGTCTCAGGTTTCATTTTGTACGTGTAGTGAAAATCCTAGAATCTTTATCGTAAAGCATTTTATTTTATTCATCAGCAGCGAAGAGAACTAAACATTTCAGTCAAAAACCTCCGTTAACTTGCTGCTTTGAACCCTCATTTTCATAACCTTTTTTCAACTTTTCTCCTAATTTACTTAACCGACTTTTCATGATTTACCTTCGCTCAAAACATTTTTCTTGATTTGCTCTAACGCATGCACTGTTATTTATTCTGAATAATTTTTTTAACCTTGTTATTGTTAAAAATTTAGCTAAAACTGCATATCCTACGAACGGTTTTCTGTTATAAGTAAACTCAACTATTTTTGTGTCAAGCATTATCCCTCATTATCCCTCTCGAGCGAAGAGTAGCATTCGGTTCCACAAAAGTTCAACCATTAGGTACTCTGTTAGAACTAAAAATTTAAAAATACTTGTAATATCTGGATGGACCTCCACGCACTATGAACTTAACCCTATATAGGCGCTTCTATATGCGTGTCAGATTTGAAGAGGGGGTCGAAACGCTTGCCCAACGAATAATTTATTTTCGATGAAGTTGAGACATTATTATTTTGAAACACTGCCTCCGAACCCTCTCGAACGGAGGAGTAGCATTCATTTCCTCCACGTTTGCTCATTGCCTTGCAAAAGCTAAAAAATATTTTTTCTATATTTCCAATCATTCATTTCCCTAACCTTATTCAAAACTTTCTTGGCTTATTTTACCATTTTGACGCCGATTAAAGCTACAATTTTCACATCTAGCAACAAGCATGTTCAGTTCAACCCTGAACTACTACAAATACTATTTGAGTTGTAACTTGTAAATAGAAGTGTACTGTCCTTGTCTCACAAATTGTTATTTTTATGATTAGCTAGACAATTAGAAAATACTTCTTCATAAAATAACTATTTCATCTTCCACTGCCAGAGAAAGAGAGATACGTTTCGAAAAGAAACTTTCCGTTTCCGGACGAAATTTGCAGGGATTGTTAGGCATGTTAGGAGGGGAACAGAAGATTAACTTCTGGTGAAGATCCGTTTATCCGTTTGTTTGTCTGCCTCATTTTTTCAATGCCATAACTCAAAAAGTTAAGGACGGATTTTTAAGAAATTCACATAAGTTGTTAGGTATATAACGAAGAGTTAATGACTAAGTTTTGGTAATGATCCGATCGTTCGTTTGGCACTTTTTCTAATTTTATGCTTGTTAGCACAATAAAAAAAAAAATAATGAATGGATGTTCGGATCTTTATGAAATTTATAAGGGTTATTAGTAATATTAAAAGACATCAATGATCAAATTTTGATGCAGATCGGTTTGTTCGTTTGTATGTTTGACTCATGTTTGTCATAACGTTTGTTACCAGCATAACTCAAAAAGTTATGAACGGATCTTCAAGAAAATTGCACAAGCTATTATTACTATCAAAAGGCACAAATGATTAGATTTTGGAGTTGATACAATGAACATCATGGTTTCACAGCCCATTTGAATATTTTACTACCATTGCCTCGTTTGGCGAAAGTATGCGCTCTCAGAGTGCTCTAGTTTTCATAGTACTCGCCTCCAGTTATGTGCATCATTAACTTGTCCGTAATAGTCCTGACAATCTAGTCAGGTCTACAGCAAAGGTAAAAATGTTCATGCTTTAATAAATGCACATTAGCCCTGAATTTTTGGCCCATAAATTTTTACAATCGGTTCAGTAATCTTTCCCAGCTACGACAGTATGAGAGACGAACTTTTGAGGGAAAAGGACACCTGTCTTCCTCCTAGGGTGCAGATAAAAAACAGCGGTTTTGAAGCAGGTTTTTTAAATTGCCTGATAAGGCGAAAATAGTCCAGGCAACAAGCACTTCAGTCTTAGCAGGGTTGAAGTAATGCTGCAAGCAGCTGGAAAAACCAAGACGAACGTCTCAGGCTAAAATCACGCAATCGGCCCTGTGGTTTGGGAGAAACAGTTGGGAAAAGGACATTGTAATGATTGTTCAGGGTAAAAACGTTTTCAACCATGGCAGCATTGAAGTCGTTAAGCCCAATCGAGGAGTTTACGGCTCCTTAACAGCGTGGGCACACTATCGCGAAAAATTGCTCAGTCACTCAACTTTTCGCTTCAGCCGTCATTTTGCCGTGACTACACTACTAATGGCGCTCGAATGTCACGCTAAAAATGTGCGTCATTGCAACTTTGAACTAACTCAGATGTAGGCGGTATTCTCAGAGCTTGATATTGCTGCTTGTTATAACGAACCCACAGCAAGAAATGACCCATACCTTAAATGTTGTTTTTAGTGGCATAGCAATGTACAAGCCGAAGCCTTGGGCTCTGCAACGCAATCGGATACACAATTGCGTGGCAATGCAGTTTTTTTTTGTGCGTGTTCGCGAGCCCTAAGAGGCATAAGCTATTCTTAAGCCCCATATGACAGTGGGTGTTTTTTATCAAATGCAATAAGTCTATTTTTAAACCAGTGCAGACTTGAACATATCACAAACCTGCAAGACAACGAATAAAACATAAAAAATGTGTTTACAATTTCACAAGTTCAGCTCTTACATTAATAGAATTAATGTAATTTCCCAGCACAGCCAAAAAAGTCATGAGCACACTTCTGTGGTTGAACACCCCCCCCCCCGCTCCCATTCCTAGTAACGGTGCTGCCGGGCTGAGTGATGGGGATAGATTCAGGAAAACAATTGTTGCGCTTTGCTGTCGGTGAAGAAAATAAAGTTTCTACGAGAATTTTCAAATTTTTCGTATGAGTAGTTTAAATATTGAATATGGTGCATGTATTATTATCTCAATTTCAAAATCTCAGCAGGGCTAAAAATTTTTAGGGTTAAGCTACTGGCGGGCGCAAAGATAAGAAATCAAAACGAATATTTACTAAAAAAATTATAAATTTAGTTCAGTGAACAAATGTACTACGCGTCACGACGGAATAGCACCTATTTAAATTACCAATAACCTATATTTTAATTATTCGTATGTATCTCTATATAACCATGCATATACATTAGCACTATCATCTATATGCCTTGGCTGGCTAGTAGACCGCCCCTTTTGATAATCCTCCCAAAAAACAGAGCTAAATCCGCCCTTGTGTACAGTATGTATGTTATGTACGCAGGGTGAATTAAGGTGTCGAGTGTGCCGGTCATTTTCAACTGCGATATTGGCAGCTGTTATTTAAGTAAACCCGTGCGTGCGTTCGTTAGCTGATAGATAATATGGTGTGGATACACTGGAACATCCATTACTGTTGCGTATTTTGAAGTGCAACGAAACGTGATGTTACGCGCAACGTAGGGCGATGTGATGTATTACAGAGTTATGTATTATAATGTAATGTTCAAGTGAATTAGGCATTGTAAGGCGAGGTAAGAGGTAAAATGAGCCATTATACTAAAATTAAGGAAAACACAAATTGGTCAAAATTAAATTAATGGACGTTTCGGACAAATATGTCCATCATCAGCAAATGTCTGAAAACAGAAAATTTGGAAAATATTCAGTACAGTAGTTTTAATTTCACACCATTCATTGATCTACCATAAAACCAATAGCAATGCCAATCAATGTAATAGCAACATTTCTATAGATGATTTCAATATTCTAGCTTCAGCTAAGGGTAGTCATAACCTACGTGACACAGAATCACTTTACATTTCTAAAACTAAACCAGAACTGTACGACATGCAGAGTGCAACACCGCTGTTTATAACCGGTCCTTTGTAGTATTAGGTTTTATGTTAGATCAATGAATGGTTTGAAATTAAAACTACTGTGCTGAATATTTTCCAAATTTTATATTTTAAAACTTTTACTGATGATGGACATATTCATTTGTCAGAAACATCCATTAATTTAATTTTGACCAATTTGTGTTTTACTTAATTTTAGTATAATGGCTCTTTTTACTTCTTACCTCGCCTTACTATGCCTAATTCAATTGAATATTCAAGTGCTAAAAAACTGTTTTAACTATATTGTTATGTATGCGACACATTGTAACGGATTGTAATGTGAGGACTACGTAGTTTATTGTAAAGTAATGCAATAGAAAGTAATGAAATGCGTACCGTTATGTAATATTATGAAGCGCAACATAATGTGATATAGTGAAATAAAATTTACTGAAAGGCAGTGCAGCGTAATTTAGTGTATTATAATGTAATATACATTACTGTTACGCAGTCTATAGCAATATAATGTATATAACTCTAATGTTCACATGACCTCGGCATTTGTTACGTACTTTGGATATCAGTCCATACACGTGAGCCAGCTAGAATGATGGTCAATAAACACTTGTGCTCAGCAAGCATCACTAAAGCGGATCGTTCGGTAACTTTGTGGCAGTGCTGGCTTTGCAAAGCCGTGACTTGGTGTGTACGTGTAGTGCTGGTTATAATTATGGACCTAATAATAAAGCCGATACCATCTGATTAAGCTTACCTCTGCTCAAATTTTCTTGGTAAATCTCATTACTACTACGTTAACTCAATATTTTCGAATACTTTCATGCTGATAATGAAGCTCGTTATCCATAGTGACTGAATGTGTACGGGTAAGGTACGTTAAATAGTTGGAAGTTTCAACGTCATGCTTACGTGTCGCTAATCCGCGTTTTTGAGATGTGTTTTTTATGATGTGATTCCTTCGATGACGTGCAGTATACACAGGCGATAGGCTAAACTTCTTCTGTTTTGTGAGGTTCACGGTAGCTATCAGCTACATATCCTATTCGTGTTCATATTAGCAAAGCTGCATGCAGTTTTTTGAGGCTTTACCGTCAGTGGTCCTGACCCGTCTTAGCAGGCTTTGCGGTCAGGGGCCCTGATCTATTCTTTGTAAGCTTTGGTGTCGGTGGTCCTGAGGCAAATTTAGTTTATAGTACTAATTCTAAAATTTCAGTTTACGGCAGAACTGCAAGCCCTTCAATTCCCTGCACTATTGTTTAGAGCAATTACTATGCCATCCTTATATAATAAAACGCTTCGTGAATTTATTTCATGTCCGCTCTTAGGGAAATAGGCGAAAAATAGGCCAGATTGCAGATTTTGTAATGAAGTTACGTTTTCATAGAGACCGATGACCATGTTGCAGAAGATGGCGAGAGTGGGATCCGTATCCCTTTATCTGAAGACACTTCTTGCTTGAAACACTTTTTGAAATCGGAACAATATGTACTGCTCTGTAGTCTGGGGTTCTGCTGCCAATTGCCATCTGTGTTTGCTTGACAAAGGGGTTCGTCGATGTGCGTTTATGCTGGGTGGTGTTGTGCCTTGTGATCTGGCGCATCGTCGCATAGTTGGTGGGGGTCGGTTTTTTGTATAAAATCTATAACTGCCCCAGTCATCCACTGTTTGAGTTTCTTCCAGATCCATTTGTTTGAGTTTCTTCCAGATCCATTTGTTCGGGTGAGGTATACTCGGTGTACGCATGCTCTTCATGAGTTTGCCTTGGAACCGATACGATGCCGTACGGGCCAGTATTCCCGTTCGTTTTTTCCATCGTGTGTGGATGTTTGAAATGGTCTTGATGGCTTTGTCTTTGCTGGTGCGGGTATTGACAGGTTTAAACGATCTGTACACAGAGCTATTCTGTGATCTTGGATCTTCTTTTTTTTATTCTTTTGTTTTCTTCACCCGCTGGGCTGGTTGCGCGGGGGTTTGTTAACCTCATGGAGTTTCTCCGTTCCTACATCGCCAGTCTGGTGTGATTTAATAATAATAATTGGGACCGTGCGTAAAAATTCACGCAACAATCGATATTTTTTGCTCGATATAGGCCGGTGCGGAATCTTCTCTTCTCTGAATTGATTTTTCATTTTCTTCACTTATCCTTTGCCGTGCTCTCATCCTTAGGTCCTCTGCTCGCTGATCGACTTGACTTTTCCAATTTCTCTTCTCTATTTTTTCATGAGCGCACGGTTTGATGTCAGCAGCTCTGTAATGGCAGCACCCATTTTCGTTTGGAATATTTTTGAACATGATCACTATTCTAGACAGTGTGGGCAAATCTAGTTTATTTGAATCTGTTACAACGGCTGTTTTGAGCGCACGCGTCCCTACTGCTGCAACAGCTTTACCTGTACTCGGTGATATTGTCAGGCACAAAGTAGCTTCAGTGTTTACCACTTCCTAGGTTGAGCAAACAGCCGGTACACGGGAGAAGTGATCAACGAACGCAGTGTTGTATTTTCCTGAGACTTGTCGATCCATGACAATTTAGTATGAAGAAGGTGGAAGTGGATTTTCAATTTGTAGACTTTTCCCTACGTCATACGATCATTCTTACTTCTTCTTATAGTGACCTACTGGCCACACCTTCAGGTTAACTCTTAACCACCGAGCTGTTTGTACTTTTCCAAGGTACCTTTTCGAATGACTTGTGATGAGCCCTTCGAGGTCTATAGGCCACCGGCTGGGCAATAAAACACCAGCGACTATTTCTATGATAATAAAGAAAGCTCCAGAGAGTACAACAAGAGCAAAGAACATGGGCGAATTCGGTGATGCTGCAACTCAATTGATGACGCCATGCAGACTTGTGACAAACAGCAGCAGAGCAGCTGGAGGCGACAGCGCAGGAGAGTGATAGAGGCGACAAGTAGGAACTGCTGAAACACTGGTGGGTGTTGGTAACAGTTATATGAGGCAATCGGTGCAGAGCCTGGCGCGATGGCCATCGATGATTATACAATGGCAATGGTGTTAAGACCATCGCCATCGTATGAACTACGATTTTAAGATGGAACATCGTAACAAATACATCGGCGGTGGCGATGAAATGATGATCCGATGGAATTGTATCACACAATCAGTGATGGCCATTTTCTTCATTGGCGATGGTGTTATGAGAAAGCACTGGTGCGATGAAGTGGTTGAACATGCCATCGGAAATGGCATACGATGGACATCGTCATTGGTTGTACTTCCGATGCAGATGAAACAATGAAATGAGGCTAAAACTACAGAAAAACAGCCTTACGAGTTTGAAGAATTTAATTTGTTTTAGTAACATTAAGGGGTGCGTATCCTAGAGATTTTAGTCAAAATTATCCTATTTAGCCGAAAATGGATCCTAAGGTAGTGGGATAGTGTGTCCTAAATTATTACCGGGTTATGGGCACTCTCAACCCCGAAAAGGGGGGAGAAAGGGGGCAGGGGGTTGGCAAATTGGAAAAAATTACCTTATGATAATTTTTTTTAATTCGTTGACCGATTGTTCAGATATTTGCACAATATATGTATTTTGGAAAAACAAACACATTTCGCACCTTTCATCACGTAGGAATAGTATTACTGGCGTGAAATCGCATACAGGCTGAGATTATAAGAGATTCTGCTTTTATTCGATGTTTGTGACTTGAGATCTTTGTATTTTTAAAATGTGGTAATGCGATGATCCATTGCCAATTGTGACGCCCTACGATGGCCATCGCAGATGGTTATTGCATCGTAGGTCATCACCGATGAAAACTGGCTATTTTTGTTTCCGATGGCGAAGGAGCGATGGTATTGCAGCCTCCATCGTAAGTGCGACTATCGTACTATCGATTTTGCCATCGTACCATAATCGCCAATGCCAACCTTTGCAAATCGCCATCTCCTGCGTATCTGGGAACACCAACCAGTCGTCGAAAACTATCACTATACGCAAAACGCAACTTCCTGATAGTCTGGCTCATGAATTTAGACCAATGAGAGTTACGACAGACATAATAGCAATATGTTTTGAAGAGTTGGATCTTAACAATCGAGTGCTTTGGAACTGCCTTAATAATGTATATTTCTGATATCCAATACATCTAACCTATCACCTAACCTTTCTTGCAATACCTGCTCCATCATCTAGAATTCTAGATTGTTAACAATGAGATGACCCAGATACAGAAAGCTGTGTCCATAGGCTAACTTTACAACAAATAATATTGTATAAAATCTTGAATCCTGCACTGTTTGCTTCCACGTGAGCCAAATAGTATACATAAAGTCTTAATCTTGCAGTATACACTGTCAAGCTTCTCAACATCATCATCATCAAAGATGGAAACTAGCTTTTGGGGACTGGCGTGGTGTGGGCCTGTGGCACAAGGAACACAAAACCATCAGCATAGCTGGTGGTTTTACAGTGCAGCGCCAACCCATGTAGCGGCCAATTCCACTACCGTATAGTTTGTTGAGCACATCATCAGCAAAAGCAGTTAAAAGCAACTGCGAAAGAAGCGAGGCATCTCGCATTCAATTAGTAGTACGGAAGCCTTCAGAGAATGTTTTCTTCCAGCGTATTAAACGCTCTTGCTCACCGTACCAGAATTTCAGGAAGCAACATAGGTGGGGGGAGGGGAGGCTCCTTTGTCTAAGAGCTTCTTTAGTGGCGTCCAATGACTCACTGTGTCAAATGCTTTTTTTTTCGCACCCAGGAAACACCCATTAGTAGTTGGAAAGATGGTGTCCTATGCATGGTTTGCTTCAGAGCAAAAACTGCCATCTCTGTTCCACCTATTGCTGCTATTGAGCAAAAACCAAAGGGGGGCAACACAAGTACCTTGCATACTTGCGTTGCTTTTAGCTGTCTGTGGCTTAGCGGTAAGAGTGGCGGCGTGGTAATCTCTAGGTCCCCGGGTAGAATCCTGACTCGATTCTTTATATTTATTTGTATATATGTTTGTCTGTCCACCCAATAAGTGGTCGAAGGAGTTGAGCTATCTTCATAATTGTTTTGTAGGGAGTTTGGTGGATTAACATACATGTGACCCGTTCAAAAAAACTGTTACGGGGTGGCAATATTTTAACATTTAACATTTTAACGTGGTTATAAATGTGTGTATATACAATTAATTGACCTTGATCAAAATTAATGAATAAATAAATAATAAATAAAGATCACCTACTGAAATGAACGTTTTATTACGAACGATCCAGTTGATCATTCACTGAAAATAGCATATGACAGGATTGTGAATATGAAATACTATAGAAAGGAAACATGACAAGATACAAAATGTCCCCAAGGGGTGAGCCA
>LQNS02278145.1:12275477-12287169 GCA_001587735.2 Parhyale hawaiensis
GGGACAAGTTACCCACTCAGGCGTAACCTATCTGAGAAAAACGTGGCAAGAGAGGTTTAGGCTCAAACAAAGTTATTTGCCAGTTTTGTCTCTGACCGTATTTGCAAAAGCAGATTGGACTCCGCCATACACATCAAACAACGGATGATCAGATTCAATATATTTCTATACATTACAGTATGATTGCACATATGCAGATGTAAACATCATGTGATACTAGTTAAAATTGCTCAGTCAAACATTTATCTCTCGTATACAGTGGACAACAGTAGATAATAAACATAAGTGTGATGTACGAATTCAAGCTGTAAGTTACAGGCATGCGCTGCATATTTTATTTGATAGTCTAAAACATCATTTTAAGATTTATTTAAAAATTTTCAATGTTGAAGAACTATACTTTACTTGTTAGTCTAAGACATCATTTCAATATTTGGAATAACTTTTTTTAACAATAAATCAATGTTAGGAGATACTATTGATGAGTAATATTATAATTATTATAATATTATCATAGTATATAAGATATAAACACAACAAAGAAATATTACGCTGTAATCTGAAAATAAGATGATATTAAGATACCAGAAATAGTATATAACACGAAAATAACATTCCAACGGTATAATAATTATGATAATAATAATAGAAAAGCGCTCTGCTTGGAACAATGCACATCATTCGCAAAGTGCTCTGAGCCTTAGGTCGCAGGATGCGACCCGGCACCAGAGCGTAGAGCCCAACATCGCTCAACCAATCCAAACTTTGGGTTGTGAAATCCCCTCGATAATAATAATAATATAATATATGTTTGCTACCTGGGCAGACTGCTGCGTTGAGCAATAGGTATGTACTGCAATGGCATGCATGCTTGCATCTTTATCATGCACATCACATGCCTGTATCTGTACTACAGAACAGTATATTTCGTACATTAGGGCACTCGCCTGCAATTTATTTTATTGGCCCTCGTCCGATCCAATTCTTAGCCAGCGTTGGCCTGTTTCAGGTGCTACAGAGCATCCCCTGGGAAGAGGTGACCATTCGCGTCCTGACTATCGAAATCTTCCTGCTGCCTGAAGGTCCGGAGGCTGTCAAAACTTTCATGGAATCGAAAGGCTACACGTTCATCAAGCAGCTGAAGAACGATTACCTCTTTGCGAAGAATGATCTGCACAGGGAGAATCCCTAGTAACTGTAACCATATAGTTCACCTGCGCCAAACATGGCAACGGTAACGAAAAATTGAAGTTGGCTCTGAAATAATTATTTTCTTGGTATCAGCACTAAAATCCAATCATTTATGCTTTTTTATAGTATTAACAGTTTCTGCAATTTTCATGATAATCCGTTCGTAACATTTTGAGTTCTGCTGCTGACAAATTTGGGACAAATATGAGTCGGAAAACACAAAGGGAAAAACCGATCTGCATCAAACTTTAATCATTTATATCTTTTAATATTGCTAACACCTCCCGTAAATTTGTTAAAGACCCATTCATAACTTTTCGAGTTATTGTGCTATCAAGGACAATTTGCACAAAATTAAAAACAGCAACAAACTTAACAAAAGAATTTAAAGATCATCACAAAAATTTGGTCATTTATTCTTCGTGATATACCTAACAACTCGTTCAAATTTCATAAAAATCGGAAAATAACTTTTTGAGTTAGGGCTTTGACAAAAATCAAGCAAACTAACAAACAAACAAACAAACAAACAAACATATGAAAGGATCTTCATCAAAAGTTAATCATCTGTTCCTCCTAATATACTTAACAATTCTTGTAAATTACGTCAAAATCCATCCATAACTTTTGAGTTGTTTTGGTAACAGAAAAAGAGAATAACAGATGAACAAACAAGTAGACAAACCCGACGAAAACATAACCTCTTTGGCGGAGGAAGTCAGACAAAATTATTTGTAAATTTGAAAAATTCGAAATTTCTTCCTAATGTCCTGACCTCTCTCACAAACCTGGCACCGTAAAAACTCAAAAATACTATGGATGCGAAACTTGCTTTGGAAAGGTATCAACATCCCTGAAGATCACGTACTGGTATCTTTCGACGTAAAATCATTGTTCACTTCAATTCCAATAGATCTGGCTCTGCAGTGCGTGGAAACAAAAATGAACTAACATCAAGATTTAATTGAACAAAAGACAAGCCTTAAGCTACAAGACATTTTGCCTCTGTTGAAAATTTACACAGACGCTAACGTTCTTAGATGGAGAGAAAATTTCTACAAGCAGAAACACGGTACCCCAATGAGATCTCCTATCTCTGTTGTTCTTGCTCAGTTGACTATGCAAAACACATTGAGGAATAGATTCTGTCTCTCACGCCATGCCAACCGATCATTTGGAAACGTTTTCTTGATGATATTTTGACCATCTTCCCTTCGCAGTCTGTCCAAACTTTTCTTGACTACATCAATGGAGTAAATCACCGCATTCAATTCACAGTAGAAGTTGAACAGGATCATCAGTTGCCCTACCTCGATCTGCTGATAATTCGCCAAGCAAACGGAACAGTAAACTTCAACATTTATAGAAAACCGACCAACTCGAACAACTATTTGAAATACCAAAGTTATCACCCTACTTCAACTAAGCGAGCTGTTGTGAAGTCACTGATAAACAGAAATGAAAAATATTGCACATCTGAAAATAAAAAAGCTGAACAAGAAAAAGTCAACAACATCTTAAAAGAAAATGGATATCCAACCTAGTTCATAAAATCAACCATCAAGAAACTTCGTAAACCAATTTAAATCAATGAACAATAAAGATAGATCAAATGCGTGTTCGCTCCCTATATAAAAGGCGCAACTGAAAAAACAAACTAAATTCTAAGATGCCACAACATTCGGATCACCTGTAAACCAACGAATACTTTGTAAAAATCTCTTAACAAAAGCAAAGCGAAGCTCCCTCTTCAAGAAAGAAATAACGTTGTATACTAGATTGACTGTAACAACTGTGACACTGTTTATTGGAGAGACGCCTAAATAAGTTAACGATCATGTAAAGTCAACCAATCATAAAATGTCAATTTGTAGTCCAAAAATTCTATCTAATGAATCTAATCCTAAATCTAGGCGACTTTTAAAATCTTTCCATTCTCATTGTAATCCAAATTCTATCAACAGGACTGTTGACTTTCCCTAAGCTTACTGTCACGTATTCCAATAATACAAAAACTGTACTTCATTTTTATTCTTTCGATTTGCTAACATATTGTTTGTACTGTTTTGTTGGTAAATAGGATACCTACTTTAAGCAGATAGCTCTAGCTGGGTGAAATTTCGTTCCCCTGAAGACGAGTCGTGTTTAACGGCTCGAAAGCTCGGGGTCTAATACAACTAAAATCCAAGACGGCTTTCTTACTTCTCCAAAATGACCTATCCTGGATGTCATCCAATCTTCGAATCAATTTGTAAATATATATATATATATTTATGTATCCACCCAATAAGAGGTCGAAGGAGTTGAGGAGGAGTCTGGTGGGTTGCCCTCGATGTGACCCATGCCGAAAATACTGGGAATAGTTGGCTATAAAAATGACGGCGATAAAATTTGTTCTCCACCCAAATACAAGTAGAATGCGTTGAGCTAAATCGATGATTTTTTTGCAGGGAGTCTGATGGGCTGCCCTCAATGTCACCCATGGAAAAAAGAACTAAAAATACGATAAGCTAGCCATAAAAATGACGGCAATGAAATTTGGTCCCCACCCAAAAACAGGTAGAAGGAGTTGAGCTATCTTCATGATTTTTTGTGGGAGTGTGGTGGGCTGTCCTCGATGTGACCCATGCCAGAAAGCTATGATTAGCTGGCCATTAAGAAATGACAGCGATGAAATTTGCTCCCATCGCAGGTGATGGTCTTACGCCACCGAGGCGTTCTAGTTAGATATGAATGCACTGGTCAAAATTGTTAAGGCCATAATGTTAAGGCTGGGTCTGGTTCTTTGCATGTGGAAGGACTCTAATATTGTGAGCTCGATGGGATTGGAAGAGTCTATGATGCAAAAATCATTCCTGCTGAAGGGATGGTTGTTTTGCTCACCATGTAGACGGGAGCTGAATGTGAGGGTTTCGCAAGCGGGAAACCGGTACGATTGGATACACCTAAATGTTGTCAATACGGGCTTTGAAGTGTTGTCCAGTGCAACCGATGTATGAGGCACTGCAGGAGTGGCCCTGGTAACGGTAGATAACATTGGAGAAATGTGGTGTAGGGGGTCTGTCTTTAAATTTGACCCTAGGCCCCTATGGTGCCCCTATGGTAAATGTGTGTTTGTACGAAAATTTTAAGTTGATATGGTGGGTAGGCTTCAGAGAGGAACGTTTTCAAAGCATATGTATAGTGCACTAACGGATGTTTTGTTGGAATACGGAAGAGAGTGAAAGAAGTCCAATTTACGGACAGAGGGTTTGCTAATGCCAGGATCGAACAGTTTGTCTAGGAACAACTTGCAGTAGTAGTCGAGAAAATATTGTGGATAACCCTTATTTTTTAAGAAAGTTCGGAGAAAGTCAATTTCATTTGAAAATGCAAGGTAGGATGAAGACAAATAGTATGTTCGAAATGATAAAGTTTTATTGCATTGATTTTGAATTGATCCTAGCAGTGACTGAAAAACTTGTCCTGAGGTCTGAGAATGTGGATTTTCTGTAAATTTCAGTGGACAGTGTTCAGTCTTGGTTCGTTATTAAAACATCTAGAAAAGCTGAAGAATTATTTGATTGATTTGCGGCAGTGAATTTGATATTTGAATGTTTACTATTCAGATATTGCAGAAATAAAGCAGAATCTGCTTGATTGTTGAATACGAGGAAGGTGTTATCTACATAAAGATTATAATGGATCAGTTTGAGGTCATGTGGGCAGTCATTAAGCCAAAGGGTTGCATGATGATAGAGAAATATATTTGCCAGCGAAGGACTAAGCAGAGAGCCCATAAAAACTCCATCTATTTGCTTGTACAGTCTATTGTTAAACATGAAAAAGGAATCTTCCATGGCGAGGCTAAGGAAGTTCTGAAGGTAGAGTTGCCATGTTGTGGAATAGGTCCGTGTCCTTGAAGACTTTGTTACAAATAATATCTCTGGTTTCGTCTACACGGGGATGTTGCTGAAGAGAGAGGTGATGTCAAAGCATTGAGAGGCAATTGGAGGTTATTGATTCAATCTCGAAAATCATATGAATTGCGCAAGGTGTACTGAATGGTTGTTAAAGGTTCAAGTAATGGAACGAAGAATTTTGCAATGGGGTAGGACAGTGTTCCGTATGCAGCTAGAATTGGTCGTACGGGGGCACCGGCTTTGTGTACTTTTGGGAGCCCATACATGACTTCGGGGGAAGCACCTGAATTGTAAAGTGAATGATAGGTCGAATCAGTAATTATGCCTTGGTCTAACAATTTATTCATAAACCTATGGATTTTCTAGATGAATTAAGCGTAAATTTGAACATTCTTCAAAAATAACTGTTATCCAGACCATTTACTGGACCACTACTGCAAATTGTTCCTAGACAAACTGTTCGATCCCGGCATTAGCTAACTCTCGGTCCGTAAATTGGATTTCTTTCACTCGCTTCCGCACTAAAACAAAGCATCTGTTAGTGCTGTAAGCACTTTGAAAACGTTCCTCTCTGAAGCCTACCCACATATCAACTTTAAATTTTCATACAAAAACACTTTTACCAGAGGGTCCTACTTCAAATTTAAAGACAAAACCCCCACACCACTTCTGTCGTGTTATCTACCTTTACCGATGCCAGACCTGCAGTGCCTCATACATTGGTAGCATTGGACAACACTTCAAGGCCCTTATTGACCAACATTTAGGTGTATCCAGTCGTAACGATTTACCGCTTGCGAAACCCTCACATTCAGCTCTCGCCTACATGTTCAACAAAACAACCTTCCCATCAGAAAGAATGATTTCTCCATCATAGTCTCTTCCAGTCCCATCGAGCTCACAACATTAGAGTCCCTCCACATCCACAGAACCAGACCCAGACCCAGCCTGAAGATTATGACCTCGGCTTTACACAATGCATACCTAATTAATCCCTCACCAGCTGACTGTACAGGAGCTTACATCCGGCCCATCAACCTACCGCAGTTCATTCGCCTTTTAGATTAACTCCCGATATATAGCATCTGTGCTCCTCTCCCGTAACTTCAGTAATAAACAATTTTTACTTCATAGGCGTAGATTGAAATTTTAACTTCCTGAAGATGGGATACTTGCTCCTGAAGCGCTAAATTTTAGACTAAGTCGACTTTATATTTGGTATATGAGATTTATCTTAGCAAAATATATTAAATTATGAACAATGCTCAACTCCTTCGACCACTTATTGGGTGGACAGAGAAATATATATACATGTATATTGATTATTTACCAATATATATACAAACATATATACTTAAATGTGCAACGAAAGCATTATCACCTCTCTCACTTCGTTCGCAGTTGATAAGAATTTGTGACGTGTTACTTCTTCCTGCTACTTACAGTCGAATTCACACTGAGCTTCATGACGCAGGGGCAACGCAGGAATTAGACCGTGTGCACTTTTCAGGAGGTATCGCACGATCTTAGCATTTTGTCTTGACCTTGAGAATATTAAACACGTTTAAAAACCAATGACTAAAACATAATTTTAAAGAATATTTTGGAAACGACTGGTAAAACCAGTCACATGCAGTCAATGCATGTGCTTGATAATTCCCAGTTGATTGCATTTGGTGACGGGCATATTTTGTATCAAACGCGAGAACTACTAGCGGTAGAGTTAGGAAGTGAGTTTGGCGAAACTGGGCAGTATCTGTTTAAGCTCCTATTGATTCAAGATTTAGGGTTCAGGAAAATAAACATGTGTTTTCTATGTTGCTCCATATCATGTACTTTTAGCCGTAAACAAGTCGAACACCAAAAATAAACTACCGCAGAACATACATGTATTGTTTATATTTCCTTTCTTGCAATCCACATTCTTGAATCAACACACTTTAATCTATACGGGGTTAGTTCAAGGCAGGAAGGAAAGAATACAACGGGAGGATTCAATAGGACTAAAATAAAACTTAGCCGTGACCGCATGCAGCAAATTTACATCACATCGACAAGTCGAAGTATTTGAGTGTAGGACCTCAGGCATCGTAGGTTGTTGTTTTTTTTTTAAATATATCACCGTATTTTTTCGATTTAGTTCATTCAATCTCCCACTCATGACTGGCCAGCTACGTGAACTGTAAAATACTGTAAAATGTTGTCGTCAGGTACAGATCGAAAGTTAAAGCAATAGGTTCACAGCTACTGTGGTTTCTCTCGCGTACAGCTGTGGGTATAACAGTGCTTATATTGGTCAAATTTCCGAAGTGCACATTTAACACTTTTGGTATTTTTGTTGACATATGAGAAAATTAAAATTTACCGTTTCGAGATACAAATCCCATCTTCAGAAAAACTTTTAAACTAACAACCTTCGAATAAAAACTTCCTTTATTTGCAAATCAATTAGGGGAGCATGGATGTTGTCGGGGAGGGGTCTAAAATGTGAATGAACTGAGCTCCGCGGTAGGAGCCGGATGTCCGTTCCTGTACAGTCGGCAGATGTGAGGCTAGGTGTGGACAGTGTGCAGTGGTACAGCCGAGGTCATAATGTTGAGGCTAGGTCTGGTTCTGTGGATGTGAAGGGACTCCAATGTTGTGAGCTCGATGGGATTGGAAGAGTCTATTATAGAGAAGTCATTCCTGCTGATGGGATGCTTGTTTTGTTCAGCATGTAGGCGGGGGGCTGAATGTGAGGGTTTCGCAGGTGGTAAACCGGTATGACTGGATGCACCAAAATGTTGGTCAATACGGGCTTTGAATTATTGTCCAGTGCTGCCTATATATGAGGCACAGCAGGCCTGGCATCGATAACGGTGAAATATCAAATTTACAGCCGAACATCAATCAAATATTTCTTTAGCTTTTCTCGGTGTTTTAATTACCAACCATAACTCAACACTGACCACTGGAATTTACAGAAAACCCACATTCTCAGGCCTCGGGACAAGTTTTATACTGGGCAAAAGTTTTTGTCTCAGGTTTCATTTTATACATGTAGTGAAAATTTTAGAATCTTTATCGTAAAGCATTTTATTTTATTCATCAGCAGCGAAGAGAACTAAACATTTCAGTCAAACACCTCCGTTAGCTTGCTGCCTTGAACCCTCATTTTCATAACTTTTTTTCAACTTTTCTCCCAATTTACTCAGCCGATTGTTTATGTTTTTCCTTCGTTCAAAACATTTTTCTTGATTTGCTCTATCGCATGCACTGCTATTTATTCTGAATAATTTTTTTTAACCTTGTTATTGTTAAAAAATTAGCTAAAACTGCATATCCTACGAACGGTTTTCAGTTATAAGGAAACTCAACTATTTTTGTGTAAAGCATTATCCCTCATTATCCCTTTCGAGCGAAGAGTAGCATTCGGTTCCACAAAAGTTCAACCATTAGGTACTCTGTTAGAACTAAAAATTCAAATACTTGTAATATCTGGATGGACCTCCACGCACTATGAATTTAACCCTATGTAGGCGCTTCTATATACGTGTCAGAGTTGAAAAGGGGGTCGAAACGCTTGCCCAACGAATAATTTATTTTCGATGAAGTTACGACATTATTATTTTAAAACACTGAAACCGATCCCTCTCGAACGGAGGAGTAGCATTCATTTCCCCCAGATTTGCTCATTACCTTGCAAAAGCTAATAAATATTTTTTTCTAAATTTCCAATCATTCATTTCCCTCACCTTATTCAAAACTTTCTTGGCTTATTATATCATTTTGACGCCGATTAAAGCTACAATTTTCATATCTAGCAACAAGCATGTTCAGCTCAACCCTGAACTACTACAAATACTATTTGAGTTGTAACTTGTAAATAGAGATGTACTGTCCTTGTCTCACAAATTGTTATTTTTATGATTAGCTAGACAATTAGGAAATACTTCTTCATAAAATAACTATTTCCTCTTTCACTGCCAGAGAGAGATACGTTTCGAAAAGAAACTTTCCGTTTCTAGTCCGGGACAAATAAGAGCATTCAATCTTGAACATATACGTTCTTACCTTTTTCCTTCTTTATTTTAAAAATGCTGTATCGATTTCCATATTTTTACCTCCGCCAAGGAGGTTACGTTTTCGTCGTGTGTCTGTCTGTGTCACCAAGATAACTCAAAAAGTTATGAACCGATTTGGACGAAATTTGCAGGGATTGTTAGGCATGTTAGGAGGAACAGATAATTAACGTTTGGTGAAGATCCGTCCATCCGTTTGTTTGTCTGCCTCATTTTTTCAATGCCATAACTCAAAAAGTTATAGACGGAATTTTATGAAATTCACATAAGTTGTTAGGTATATAACGAAGAGCTAATGACTAAGTTTTGGTAATGACCCGTTTGTTCGTTCGTTTACCACTTTTTCTAATTTTATGCTTGTTAGCACAATAAATAAAAAAAATAATGAATGGATATTTGTATCTTTATGAAATTTATAAGGGTTATTTGTAATATTAAAAGGCATCAATGATCAAATTTTGATGCAGATCGGTTTGTTCGTTTGTATGTTTGACTCATGTTGGTCATAACGTTTGTTACCAGCATAACTCAAAAAGTTATGAATGGATCTTTAAGGAAATTGCACAAACTATTATTACTATCAAAAGGCACAAATGATTAGATTTTGGAGTTGATACATTGAACATCATGGTGTCACAGCCCATTTGAATTTTTTACTAGGTACCATTGCTTCGCTTGGCAGAAGTATGCGCTCTCAGAGTGCTCTAGTTTTTATAGTACTCGCCTCCAGTTATGTGCATCATTAACTTGTCCGTAATAGTCCTGACAATCTCGTCAGGTCTACAGCAAAGGTAAAAATGTTCATGCTTTAATAAAGGCATATTAGCCCTGAATTTCTGGCACATAATTTTTTTATAATCGGTAGAGTAATCTTTTCCAGCTACGACAGTATGAGGGACGAACTTTTGAGGGAAATGGACACCTGTCTTCCTCCTAGGGCGCAGATAAACAGTGGTTTTGAAGCATATTTTTAAATTGCTTGACAAGGCGAAAATATTCCAGGCAACAAGCACTTCAGTCTTAGCAGGGTTGAAGTAATGCTGCAAGCAGCTAGAAAAAACCAAGACGAACGTCTCAGGCTAAAATCACGCAATCGGCCCAGTAGTTTGGGAGAAACAGTTGGGAAAAGAACATTGTAATGATTGTTCAGGGTAAAAACGTTTTCAACCATGGCAGCATTGAAGTCGTTAAGCCCAATCGAGGAGTTTACGGCTAGCGTGGATACACTATCGCGAAAATTGCTCAGTCACTCAACTTTTCGCTTCAGCCGTCATTTTGCCATGACTATACTACTAATAGCGCTTGAATGTCACGCTAAAAAATGTGCGTCATTTCAACTTTGAACTAACTCAGATGTAGGCGGTATTCTCAGAGCTTGATATTGCTGCTTGTTATAACGTACCCACAGCAAGAAATGACCCATACCTTAGATGTTCTTTTTAGTGGCATAGCACTGTCCAAGCCGAAGCCTTGGGCTCTGCAACGCAATCGGATACAGAATTGCGTGGCAATGTAGTTTTATTTTTTGTGCGTGTGCGCGAGCCCTAATAGGCATAAGCTATTCTTAAGCCCCATATGACAGTGGGTGTTTTTAATCAAATGCAATAAGCCTATTTTTAAAACAGTGCAGACTTGAACATATCACAAACCTGCAAGACAACGAATAAAACATAAAAAATGTGTTTACAATTGTTATGAATTAAGTTGCGAAGCTAATTCAATCACGATTGAATGTCAATTATTTCCCCATATCAATATAGCGTTTGTGCTAGTTTTTTGACGATGATTGGGCAACAATAAGTTCTACTTTATATGCTTATCATAAAGCTGGGGATACACGGATACCTAAGTTTGACGTGTAATAGTAGAGTGAAATAGCAGGTTACAATATGAGCCTAGCGACGATGAACTGGCGAGATGCAAACTACCTTAGAAGTGTGGTATTGGGGTGCTTTCGGTGAGACGCGCTCGCTGCTAGGACAAAGAAGTCCCTGTGTGTCGCGAACGAAAGGGGTGGAAATATAAACATTGGACTGGGCTATAGCGTAAACAATCGGCCAAACGTGCCCTGGGACAGAGAGTGTCACTCAGTGTATCGAAAAGTGTCATGCCGGCTAGGTGGCATAATTGAGGTTCCGTTCACTGAAAAGTGAACGGAATAGTTTCCGTGTAAAAGCAAGCAATGGCTTTCTGATGTAAATCTTTACCCATTGAAAGACAGTTATCTTTACTGGAGTAAAAGGGTAAATATCTTTTCATGTATTCATTCCTATTTAGCGGGCTATTGTGAAGGCCCTGGAAAACCACTGTGTTTGTCAATTGATTGATAATATCGACAAATCCGTATAGCCCACGGGAATGCGTGCAATAGTGAATAACGCTAGGTGACGGCACATCTTGCTAAGACCTTTTACGGCATTGTAGCTGCAGCAGTTGTTTCAAGACAAACGGAATACATTAAAATTTGGAGATGCGGTAAGTGTATCTATGTCATTTGAAGCGGCTTCAGCATTTAATGAATTTTATGTGGATACAATA
>LQNS02278145.1:12292967-12310389 GCA_001587735.2 Parhyale hawaiensis
GTCCCTGCTTAAGATACGTTTGCCATCTTCTGCAACTCGGCCTATTTTCTGCCTATCACTTTCAATGGAGCTTGAGAGGACAACCAGAGCCTCCAACCTGGGCTAAATTCCGCCTATCTATTTCGTTTAGAGCGTGACACCGAACATATAAATATAATTATAAACACACGACGGTCATTCTTAGTATTAGATTGGCCATCTTACCATGAATCCAATTTGTCGTTGTGTATTTAGCAAACGCTGTGTGCGAACCAGAAACTGCCCTTAATGCAAGTTGTTATATAGTTTACTGTGTACGCGTACGTGGTAGTTGTATGATGTTGACAACAGAGTAGGTTTGCACCCTACATAGTACGACACAGCATGCAGCATGCTCTACCAGCAGTGAATTCCGTCGTGGGGAGCTCGAGCAACAGCTAGGAGAGACTTAATTCGATTTCTTAATTAATGGAGGCAGTAGAGAAATGAGGCTATCTCCGATTTTTTTTTCTTGCTTGTCACTGTATGCGCGCGTGTGTGATGCATACACAAGGTGCATATGCTGTGTATTTACAATTTATACTCATGTATTTATACATGTATGCTTACCTATAATTGTGTAATATGTACTTTTCACAGTATAAAACCAGGTGAATGAGATTGACTCTCTGATAATTATGAAGTACATATGTATCACTACAGGGGTAGTGGTATGTATTATAGTGATCAAATGAGCATGGTTTACTAAAGGTTAGGGATCGCTGCTCTATGTACCTCAACCGTAAGTGAAGTATAGTGCAGTAAAAAAAAAAACAGTCAATACAACGACCCTCTACCTTCTGTTCTGTTATTACTTTATTGCTTATTACTTTATTGCAATATCCTTGATGTGATTACTTCGAAAGTAATTATTTACTGTCCGTTGTTGATCCAGTCATGCGCAGATATGCTATTTTACCATATGCTACCGACCTGTAGTTAGTTGTGCTACAGTAAAGTACTGTGGTCGAGGCTGTTAGGATAGCTCTGTCCATTATTATCAGTAGTATTTTTTTTCTACCTCGTCCAATTCTAAAGCCCGACGCCCATTTGATGACTTTCGTTGCCGGTAGCAGCCTAGAGCCAACTTAGCTAATCCGACAGTGTAATCGTGGCCCTGACTTCAGCATCACGTCCATGAACATCGAGCCTCAGTTCCTTAAAATATCAATCGTCGTGGATTTAAATTGCTCGTCATTTGGGAGCCACAGCTGAAAGCTCAGCACCGGCACTTGCTTTGGTGTAAAAAGTGCAGCTGCGGTTGAGTTTTTCAACAATTTTTATACAGTAAAATGATGCGCAAGCTGAAGCAGTGCCTCGTCATGAAATAAATTAATTAATAAATCAAATAAATATTCTGTATTGGGTTCATATTGAGACATGGTACACAAGGCATTAATTGAGTTGGCTCTATATGCTGCTGACGCCAACGAAAGCCGTCAAGGGGCGACGGACTTATTAACAGAGCATCGGCCTGTTGCAGGTGCTACAGAGCATCCCCTGGGAAGAGGTGACCATTCGCGTCCTGACTATCGAAATCTTCCTAGCGCCTGAAGGTCCGGAGGCAATCAGAGCTTTCATGGAATCGAAAGGCTACAGATTCGTTAAGCAGCTGAGACACGATTACGTCTTTGTAAAAAAAGACCTCTAAAATTTTAATCAAGTAATTTGACATGACCTAGCATAAAATTATGTTGATTAATAACTAATTTCCGATATTTTGTGTTTATTTTCGATCTATCGTGAGTTTTTGGGCCACATCCAAACACTAAATGGACACTTAATTATGTGTTGAGCAAATGCAACGTGTGGATGAAAATCTGAGAAGTGAATGTCCAGCACTTGTCAACAAAAACACAGTCATCCTCTTTCATGACAACACACGGCCATATGCTGTAAACGTGGCGCAAGAAAAATTTGGCAACTCGGCCGGCCTATACCCCATCTACAATATTTACCCAACCTCGCCCCGAGGTCTTTACAGAATGCTCCTAAAAGCAGTAACTTAACTGAATGGAAACAAGTGAAAGAGTGCATCAAATGCATTTTAGAATCGAAACAGTCTTCATTTTTTTCGTATTGCATAAAAAAGTAATTAGCAAATGGGAAAAGGTTGGAAAAAGAATGGTAAATATACGATTGATTAAAACTTCTTACCTAGGTTTGTATTATTTGTTGACTTAAAGATCGTAAAACGGAAATTATTTATGAATCAATGAAATATGAAACAGGTGAAGGTTACTGTAGTGAAAAAAGCGTAGGCAGTCCTTTAGGGGCGGGGCTGACTTGAACGCAGCAGTACTAAATCTAACCTATTGACTAATGCATTTTGAGCATTCGAATATGAATACTGTATAATTTTATCGATTGAGACAAGTTATACCACGAGCTTAAGTGAAATTTGGCCAAATTTCTTTGCATTCTATAAGCCACACCCCTCGGACTCCTTACGCTGGTTTGGCAATAGTGAAGTCCTCATTTATTTTTATTTATTATTTTTTTGTTATGCGCTATACGCCGCTAAGTTACCGAACAGCACAAGTATTAGGTATTTCCCAAGGTCAACGATGTTAATTTTTCTTTTTGAGTACATGCATAAAATTCAACGTAAGTAAAGCTTCAGCACACTACACGGGACAACATTCTAGCGCAGATGCATACTGTAGAATGTTCGAATTAGTTATTGCACAATAATTCTTTAATTAAAGCATGTTTTAGTGACTAAGCTACAGCGTGTGTCAGAGGGTTAACCCATGAGTTTATATCGTCCACGTTTAAGGATTAAGTTAAGAGTCTTATTTATACGAGATTTTAAAGGTTTACTTTAAGTGAGCTTTTCTTATTTAGGACAACACTTTTCTCAGCGCAGAGAGCTAGTTTTACTAGAGGGAAAGTATCGTAAGCCCACTAGCTGCAGATGAGAAGCAGAAATGACCGAGAGTAGCATTCCGCCAACAAATACTCAACTAGGCTCAGTGAAAAAGTTGACTACAGAGCAAATTCAGCAGGCTTAGACTCTAGACCATGCAGTCATCTTCGTCGCGTTCGAACAATTCTAAGCAACCTGCAGTCCAGTTTTCCTTGTTATCTATCAACCATTACAATATGTAACGCCTGCATTTTCCATGAAATTTTTACTGTAAAAGGTCGCGATTCAATCTGCAATGCCAAAAGTGTAAAAAGAACGTACGTATATCTAGATTACAACGATGGTTGCTTGCAAAAGCACACGTGTCAATGTTTTGTCTACAAGCTTCAAGATCGAACAACACCCTCAGTCGCTGAATACTATGTGCAGGTAAAAGAAAACAAGTGGATAGGCAAACATAAATTCATTACGTTAAAAATTTTCATGGGGCCCTGCAACTACAAGAACCTTTTCACCGTTGTGCCCACATTACGTACAATAGTGCGCCATGTCCGGGCTTGCGGCACGTCTCTCCCCTAGATTTCACCCATTTTTTTCGTCGGCGATCTCCCTAGTGCACTTTCCTTTGCATCAGAGTACGCTTCGCTTACGTTGATGCAAAAGTTCCGTGAGCATTAAAACTTGATGTGTATACAATTTTGTCCCTTTGTCATCAGCAAAAATGTGGCTTTTCTGGGCACGCCTTTGCATTTCACCGACGCAATCAATGTATTATTTATGAGCATAACGTGCACATAAGCAATTGGCTTTCTTCTTTCTGTAGCGTAGTCAACCAGTTAAAAGTCTTATATCTATATATTTATGTTAGCCTGAGTTGAGAGCTGTTAGATCAGTGCCTGTAGTGTCCAGGTACACTGATGGCTTCTGCGCTATGTATAAATTACTAACATGACCGATGAAAAGATATGGTTGTATGATTTCCCGCATGACGTAAAGATACATTAACTTCAAAACCACACGCAGTTGCTCGAGCTGTTCAGAAAAATCTTTTAGCGAGAGAAAAAAATCAAAGAGAAGAGTATCTGTTTTAGTCGTAAAACGTCAAGAGATAGAAAATTATAAATATAGCGCACCAGTGGAAAAGTGTATAGCTCTTACTCCTTCCACTCTGGGTACAGACTCACACAGCAACATATTGAATTAGGGTGTCGGAAAGTTCTGTCTGCTTTTCTTTAGCCAAAGTGAAAAATCAAACTAAGTCTACACAGCTATTCTCAAGGTCAAATTAAATGCCAGATGCTCAGTTAAAGTTTATATTTAGTTAATTCTACTGCTGTTGATGGTCTATAGCCGATGAAAGGCAACAGTTTCAAAGTGAATCATATGCGTCACTGCATGTAATATGAATTCAACATAGGTTCACTTTTAGTCATGGAGCAAGGAACTACAGTACTGTGACTGCAGACAATCACTGTCAGCTGCTCGAACTTCTTTATGCATCACTGCGTAGAACATTTCCAGTTCTAATGAACTTAGAAAAGAGTAATTTTGCAGCACGATAACGCTGGATCCCATTCTCCCAAACTAACTCAAGAAAAAATGAAATCCTTATAGGCTGGAAAGTCCTTCCTCGCCCTCCATACTCGCCAGACCTTGCTTCACCAGATTTAATTATTTTCTTAAGGGCGTTTTCTAAGTGCAAAAGGATTCATAAATCTTCACGAGAGTAGTGAGTAATGCGGTGAGATACCCGTTTTTGAGGGTAACCTACCCTCGGGGCACCCCTCGCGCGTGAGCTTCCGGTTTATAACGGCCAATGCACTACCGGTTTGCGGGGGTCAGAGGGGGGGGGGGCGCAAACCGGAAGTGGGCGGCGCGAGGGAAACCTACCCTAAAGAACGGGTACCTCATCGCATTAGCTCACTACTCACTAGGTTGAAGCAAAGTTTAAATCCTTCATTTCTTCCAAAGATGTTAATTTTTTAAAGGGAGTTAAATTGACAATTTTCAAGTAGGTGGCAAATGTTATATCTAACGATGATGACTATTTTGCCGAGCAACAAAGATTATATTTTTCCAGTAATATTGTTATCAATTATAATTATTATTCCTAGCAAAAATCGGGACAGAACTTTCCGAGAAAAATTGCCGTTAATTTTAAAATTATCTTCAGTTTTTACAGTTCAGTCTCAAAGGAGCATGTAGCTTTGAAGTCCTGTATCAATAGAGAAATAGCGGTGATGCTGTAGAAAAGGCCCACCGGAGATTCAGTAATGCAATGTGTGAAGACAAGTTAGGTTAGGTACCTATAACATATTCAAGCTGAACCAATCCTATCCTAACCTTTTCTCCTCTAACCTAACTTATTCTAACCCAACATATTCTAAACTGATCTAACACATGCTCTATAGTAGCTAAGCCACATACTGCACCAGGAACGACTTTAAAATGAAGTTCTTAATACTAAGAAACCGGCGTAATTTAGCTCTGGAGTTCGCATACCACGGCGCGAAAGAGTAACAGCTTATACAGTATATACCTGCAACTTTTGAAGTGTACGTAACTACGTCGTAAAGCAACCAACCCTTACACGTTAACGACCCAACTTGCTGATGTTGACCAATGTAAGATTTTGTTAAGTAGTCGAGTAAGCCTTCCTGCTCTTCAATTGAGGCAAATAACCTTATAATGTCCGACTATTACCCTATTGACTGCATCACCAACCCTAGCCTCTCAGCCAGTCAGCGAACTCAAGGGAGCCCTTACTTCTTTTGGTGTTTGCTTATTGCAATACACGCTGCACGCGACTTTCTTTGTAGGTTATATACGAGTACACAACAACTTGCTTAATCTTGCAATCTGAAGGACAGCCTATCTACTTTTGGGTTTTTATGCATATGCCGATACTTGTGCAATTAGTATAAATTATACCATTTGTATGTACATTATATATATATATATATATTAAATAGATGAATAATTTCCCTACTAACAAATTAAAAGCTGTTGTTATACCCCAACTAGAATTGGTCATAATACTCAGCCTGTATGCCACGTACGAACATGCAGACTCTGTCACCTCTCGACACTCCCTGCAGTCATGCTGCTCGAATAAAGTTCTTTACGAGGTGTTTCCCGTAGCCACTGTGGTTTACTACACTGACAAACGGCCGCTAGTTAAGCAAATGGCTTAACTAACAATTTGTCTGTGCATAAAGACGTGCAGTTTATCACGGAGGCTTAAACTCCACTTGTGTTTAAGAACCAGAGACTTTGGCTGCCAGGCATATTATATATGATGAGCAAAAAATAACGAAAATTGGATTTCCCTGAAATGAACTGAGGAATTTTATGGAAAAAAAAACAATGCATACTTGGATGAAAATATGCCGTGTCACCGATCTTATAGACTGGAGTTGAGCAATAGATACATCAGAATAAAACTGTGTCTGGCGGTTTGCAGGACGCCCGGTGATGAAACCACAAAATAGCAAGAAATACAAAGCTGCTAGATTGATGTGGCAAATGTGAATGTACATGTACTAGCCGTCGGAACGAAAGTCAATTATGAATGCGTTCGATTGGGCGCGGAAATTAAGTATTCGAGGTTTAGTTTGTCTGGAACTCCAGTCAGAAGATTGTGCTTTGTCATTTGAATCGCGTAGCAAGCGTTAGAAACAACGCGATTATGTTGAATTTCTGTAGTTCTCATGGGTAACCGACTAAAGCTTTATCCTTGGATCTCAGGTCAGCGGGTACAACCTGTCTGCAGTTTCGGGCAAGGCCAGCCTCGAGGCTTGATTTAGACTCCCAACCGAACGTGCCCTACTCAGTGTCTTAGTGACAAGATCAAATTTGATTTAATGATTCTCGCGAATATAAATTATATTGAAAGATGTGTTTCTGCAAAGTATAGTCCCAAGCTTATCATAATAAAATTTATAAAATGTTGAATTTGGTGGGACTGCTGAATGAACTTTGGAATATGTTTTGTCAATTTACTCTACTTTTCTGCATCCAAACACTCGAAGCAATGAAGCCAAGGAAGAGAAACAATTCAAGACCAAGTTATACTGATTGTACACTATACCGCAATGCCCTTGACAGCGTTCATGATGGTAGAAGATAGCCTAATAATACCTTCTGTTGCTTGGTTATATTTGGCTTGAGTTAACAATGAAAGGGAAACTGCTTGTGATCCCGGAACGGCGGCTAAAATTCCTGACTTGAAATCTAGCAAAGGTATGTAGCAGGTAAGCGTAAAAAACTATGCCAGAAAACGATTTTTGGAACAAACTACCGGAGAATTGGCCAAATCTTGCTACTTGTATATTTTGAGGCATCATTTAGAAACAACCTTTCAGCTCCCGTTTGCTGTGTCATCGTATGCATACGACTCACGATCGAGTTATGTACGTCCAAAAAAGACAAGCAGCAAAAGCTGTAGTAGTCGCTAAGTTTAGAACAATAACAGACTATAATAGATTGATCAGATTTTGCATTTAATTTTTATGAAAGAAAGTAGCAGCTAACCACATACTCTGTACAGTATCAACATTTGTGTTTCTAGCAATCGATCATCAGTGTCCTGAAAAAGCAAGAAAATTATTTAACAAGCGCTTGTAAGTATTACAAAGGAAAATAAATTTGTATGTGTATTAATATTAAACACAAAAAGTGTGCAATAATGAGACAGAGAGCTTCACAGCTGACGCACACTCATACAACTTACGACGATGTTCAAAATGTGCAAACATTCTACAACACACGTTAATCTTACTAACTCTATATTAATTCTTAAGTTTGTAACACATCAAATGGTTTAGCAATTAACTGTAGAAATAACGTCTTACTAGAATTTCAACCGATCTAGCATGCGGGCAGTATACAACCTTTATTTATTTATTATTTTTTAATAATCATATCAACATTTACCGCTCCACATCACCCACCATTCGAGCACGTTTCAAATAAGAATTTTTCCACGAAACGTGAAATTATGACAGGGTTTGGTAATAAGTTAGAATTATGCATTTATCTCCATTCCCGTTATTCCTAGAACACTGGTGTCGCACCATAACATTGGTAAACGTAAAACACAGCTTTCATGGAGGGCGGTTGCTTCAAAAAACTGCGGAGATATAAACACATTGCGTACAGGTGTTTTAACATAGTATTATTACCACTGGAAATTACCTATTGAGTTAATAAAGGGAATGCCACAATTAACTGTGCCGCCACGCGAAGGTCATCGGCTGATAAAGTTAATCAGTCAGGAAGCGGTAGATAATGGAAACAATAAGCGAGTGGCGATTGCAGCAGATGCAATATAATCTGTTGTAATTCCCTCATTAGAATCAAACAGCTATACCGCCGAACTGGAAGGCGACTGAACTTATGGGATAAACCCTTGCTGTATACGATCGCGAGATAAGCATTAAGCAATATCTATTTTCTAGAAAATCTTTGACTTCCAAAGAATAATAATATCGTTTTGATGTTGAATATTTCAGGATACGCTGTGTTTCAGTATATTCAGTAACACAGACATTCTTCGCCTTAATAAAAAAAATGCAACCTAAACTAGTAACGAGTCATGCCCACAGAGAAAACCCGATAATACAGAAAATGTTCTTAAGGTAACTGCAAGAGAGATATGTGCGTAGACTTTAGATGAGAAATGAATACCTGTTAGGGTAATATATCACGGCGTTTTCCTCTAATTCAAGTAGTCCATAATTAGCCTTATATTTATTGCGAAAGCGAAACGCGCTTCACATTACTAAATTTGTTCACAACACAAGTTGTTTTAAAGCGGGGCTTGCCTGTAATAATTATTGAGTAAAGTGATCAATTTCCGTTCGATATTAAAGAATTACAGTGCATAAAGAGGTCACGCTAGCTGTAATTTCCCGATTAAGATCAAGTAACTGTGCCGCAGAACTGAAATAAGGCTCCAGTGCAGCTCAAGCATTAACCATTCAGTCATTCCCTCATTATAAACATTATCAATTATACGCTGCAGAGTTCACCTCAATATCAAACACATGCCGATAGGGCAAACCCAAGCCATCTATTCTTATCACTGACATGCTCGGGCCATTCAAACAATTGGGGCTATTTTGGAGCGTACATATTCAGCTGTCGAGAATTGTTGGGTAGACACGTGTAGCTGATATATGGGCTCAAGTGGATACCATGTCGCACTCATTTTATAATAGCTCGGGTTTCCCACTTTTCTACTCAGTAGAACCGAGAGTTCTAAAAGGTGCCGCTCCTTATCGCTGCAATCTAAATTTTATTGGCCACAGCCTAGAGCCGCAATTCTTTACGTGGTATTGCTTGCATTTAGGATTGCTGACCTATAAAGAAATATTGAATAAATGATGCCGGCAGAGGGGCGCTAATAACTGTTTGATCAGCGTGAAATTGTTTTTTTTTTTTTTCTTTTTTTAAATTTGAAGAGTAGGAGAGTTCACTGTTTTGGAATTTGAAAAATCGGTGAGGACAGTATTTTGAAATTTGAAGAGTCGGTGAGGTTATTATATAGAAATTTGATGAGCTGGTGATGTCATTAGGGACGTGCTTTTTCAACCTGCCACTGTAATGAGAATGCTCTTAAAAGTAAAGGTAAAGTAAACTTGACCGCACCTCTATCTGCGAAGCCCACACTCACTATTTCGTGCTGCAGATATAGGCCAACTGGCCCCAGAGGAGTGTGCGGTTGTGTCATAGCCGCTGAGCTTTGAATTTTAACCGCTCTGACAGCTTTCCCCGAAACCAGTTCATTTGGATGCTTCAAAAGCGAAGTTTATTCATATGTTTTTGCCTAAGCTGAACTTCGTAAGGGTTCGCTGTAGAGTAACAGTCTACTTCACTTACTCATTCCACCTTTTAATGACGTGCACCAAGCATGCTGGAGAAAGCCACACCGAATTTGCCCAACTCCTCTTGCATTCAAATTTTATAGTAATGAAAGGTTTGCCAAAGTATGTACTATATAATAAAACACAGTTGTTGGTTGCTTGCTTGCTCCCTTACTTGCTTGCTCCAATGCTGGTCCGTCTCTCCGTCACGCTCTATGGGAATAAGATAGAAATAAATTCAAGGGCGTAGCGATCCGGTGAATGGGAATAAGGTAGTTGAAAATACTGTATGAGGGCCCTGGCTCTGGATCTCCGGCCTCTGGATCCCGGGCTCTGGATTCCTCGTCTCTGCAGCAGTTAGAGAAGGTCTGTCCCGCTCCTCAGTCTAGGAGTTTCCTTTCCTTTCATGCATAATCAATTCCGCTTATCCTTTCCTTAGCTGAATCATATCGTAGCAGTTCAATCTTCACGCTGAGCAGACGCCTTTTTATATTGAATTTACATCGCAGCCAAATTTCGACGCTTGAGGTCAACAATCAGTTAGTTTCGACGATACGGTGAGCCCTGGGCATTTCCAGTGAATTTTGACTGAACTATATTTTCTTAGTGCAGCTTAATGTTTGCCCAATTCATCCCTTATCTTGCAGGGGGATATTTTGCTATCGCAAAACGCATGGCTGTACAACTTGCCTTTCAATAATGGAAGATCAGATCTGCAGGGATGAGACCTATAATACAGCCAAACCTGTTCTGGGAACCGGCACAATAAAAAGCTCCATCGCAAAATTTTTGCCGAAACTTTTGACGGCTGTACCCTCTAGTTCAAAATATAAGGAAGATGCAAGAAGATATCACTGTAGTTATTTAGGCGGGCGAAAACCGTTGTCATGCAGATATTTAACATAATTTTAGTCAAGTATAAAGCTTATGAAGCCCCACGCCTCAGGCCAAGGAGCCTGGACAAGAGAAAACGGGAGCTGACCACTGTCTCATGTAGACGACATATGTACTGAGAGTCCGATTTGGACGTCTCCCAACACAAGACCCATTGGACCTCAATTAAGAGCACAGTAATTTGGGTATAATTTTTTTCTGTGTAGAGTAAAAGTAGGGTTCATAGAGTGATTTCAAATCGTTGGTGGGTGAATTTTAGACTACCGCACTCCATGTTAGTATTGTGTTTCCTAAAAGTCGAAGTTTGCCGACAAATGACTTTTCATTTCTCATTACCCGAAGGACCTCTATGATAGTTCCAACAATCTTCCGTGATCTTAGAGTCTCAGTCGTATTGTTTTGAAGATTATCAAAATTTGAGGAACGGTTATCCCGACATGCATATAGAGTCATGACAGTTGCAGTCGATCACAGATCATCAAGGACTGTCGCGCCATCGACGAAAGGCTATTATATGTACAACTCTCTTACTGCACTTCATCTACTATAATAACACCCTGCTTACCAATGCGCGCATGCACCTCGTCTATAACACACCTTCTTATACCCTAAATCATCTCGTCTATAAAGCAACACATTTCATCTACTCCGACAAACTTTGTCTGTTTCACCACAACTATAACTCACGCCCCTCTCTGTCCCAACGCACCTTATTGGATACACCGTACTTCACATTACCTAAAACACCTTGTCGTACCTAACGCACCTCATCTTACCTATCACACTTCGTATTACCTGAAGCAACCACTATTTGAGCATCTATAAGAGATCAAATGATTTATTTAATTATTATCGTCTCATCTAACGCGCCTCATCTTACCTAAAGCACCTGCTGTAGACTAACATGCACAGCTTGTCTAACCTGTTTATTAGTGTTTAACTATATGCACCTTGTCTTACCTAATTACAATGAAATTCAGAGGTTATCAAATAATATATGCGTTATTTATTATTTTCATATAACTATGCAATAAATGCAGCGCGCAAACTAAATCACACTAGGCCAATTTTAGCAACATACGTCTCTTGTTATGCGAACTGGATTTCCCATTGCTCATCTTTTTTCCTGTTTTCTTTTCATTACCTCCACCAATGAAGGTATATCTTTGACGGAGTTTGTCTTTTAACAAAATAACTAAAAAATTATGGAAGGATTTCTTGAAATTTACAGGAATTGCTCGAACTGACTCAAGAAACATTGTCGTGTCGATATGACACGACGTACCTAACTTAACACCAAAACGAGCATCCAGCTACTACGCATTTTATTTTCATAAGTCGGCCAACTTGTGAGGGACGCCGCGGCAGCGACGCTAACCTTGGCGTCCAAAAAAGTACGCAGTAACCAGGAAGCAAAGAGCGTAACGGGAGGACTCACGACAAATTAGCATCAAAAAGTGACGTCATCATCGACGAATTTATGACTGAGCAGCCTAAGAGTATTTTAACTACTTTCAGCAGAAAAATCGTCCTAACTTGCGAAATTCATTTCTATCGTATAAACAAATCAAAAGATTACATGCTAATTTAGCAATTATCCATAGAAAATCACAGGGCCTGCTGGTGGAAACTTTCACAGCACTAGCGCCGAATTTAGTCCCATTTGGCTACCTGGTTTAACTTCTTTTTCTTAATTGAAGCCTTGTTTACACTTCATATTCAGTTCACAGTGCTCTTAACAGAAAACATTTTATTCCTTACAACAAATATAAGCACTAGTATAGCCAATTCTGTACGCGAGAGAAACCACAGTAACAGTTAACCTATTGCTCGAACTTCTGTACTTGACGACAATATTTTGCAGCTCAAGACGCTGGCCAGTCATGAGCGGGAGATTGAATGAAATATATCGAAAAAGTACGGTGATGTGTTGAAGAAAACAACCTACGAAGGCCTGAAGTCCCACACTCCCGTACTTCGACTCGTCGATGTGATATAAATTTGCTACGTGCGGTCACGGCTAAGTGTTATTTTAGTCGTAATGAGTCCTCCCGTTGCATTCTTTTCTTCCTGGCAGTAACTAAGGGCAGCATCTATGATGTCAGCAAGCGCCCACACCTGTTCCACCAATTGGATCGCGTTCAAGGGACGCCTATCCCAGGAACTTTTTTTTTGTGCTTCTACAAGTACATCTTTTGGACGATTGCAGCTAAACAAAGGCGTGCCGCAAATATTTATTTCTATGTACTTATAGTGAAGATACATACATAGGCCCTGGTAGTAGTGTTTGGTTCCGATGGCACCGATAGTGAAGGATAATTAGAGTTTTTAATGGGAAAATCAAGATAGCCTCAAACTCCACTCTCGATTTATTACAAATATTGGAAAAACTAGGAACTGTAAAAGCGGACAGAGACATTAAGTAGCTGCACTATCACGACACCTACAATTCGGTATGCATATATATATATATATACCATGAAGGCGGGACGGTTAATTAATAAGAGAGGAAAACAGTCGATTGAACGAACACATTTCGACGTCAGAGAGGGTCAAAACAGTCCGCCAGCACAAATTGGCTGCCTGTTTACTTGCAGCCAATCCGCTGGGTGCAAAAACTGGGGACGCGCTGTCGAAGCAGTGAGAGCAAGGAGACGAGAGAAGCCGGTGCCATCCGATTACCTGTGTGCGTGTGTACCTCAAGCCTTTCGAACCTCAAGCCTTCCGAAGCCTGAGTTGAGTATTCGAGTGTACATTTATTGCCATGAATGTGGGGCTTATATTCCAAGGGAATGTTCAGAAGGCGGTAGGAGTATAGTATGTCGTCTTTTGTAACCAATCGTAGATAATGTTCCAATTTGTGTGGCAGTCGTGCCAGAACGATTCGAATTGTATCAGGGTCATTATTATGGTAGGAGTACAGACAAGTTATATTAACACTTTTCTTTATTTATCCCCTACTGTGCCACCACTGTTTTTAGAATCGTGCTTCCGCTCGGGGCCCAAAGAACATATCTGAATCCATACAGGAAAATCAGTTTTTTACAGACCGGAATGATAATTACTCTTTGTGATATAAACTAATTTTGGTTCGGAGAAATCCCGGTCGCAGGAGCTAAACTCCCCATCCTCGTAATGTTGGACATGCTACCTTATACTGTGTATGGTGATTGGAAATAAAACTTAAATTACTTAATAACAATACGTATCTGCTGAGCTTCAAAGCCGTTTATAAAAAAAGGTTGGAAAAGGTGAAATCAGTTTACCCCATCAGGGCATAACACCACAACATGATTATTATTTTTTTTTTTCTGATAATCCGTCAGTCCAATTGTCTGTCCGCCGGTCTGCGCGTCTGTTGACCATATGATTCCAAAAGTTATGGGTGAATCTTCATCGAATTAACAGGAACTGTTAGGAATGTCACGAAGAACAGCTGAATAAATTTTATTGGCGATCCATCAGTTTGTTCGTTTGCCTGTCAGTCTTCCAGTTTGACAGTGCGTTGCTTGGTGAAGATTTGCGCTCCATGAATGTCATCCTAGTTAGACGTAACTCTATGAGTTTATAAATTTTTTAAGTGAATAAACGTAGACAGCCTTTATTTCACTTTTTCTATTGGCAGAAAAAATTTGTGATTTAGTCGTCACTGTTTCATTTTCATCATAAAATCGTAGACAAGATACCAGCTTTTTAACGATAGTTCCAGCTCTGCGGGGCTTCGATGATCTCGTGCGATGATTGAAAAGCTGGAAGAAGCTGCAAGTAGCAAGAACCTGTGGAAATTCTAGGGTGCAAAAGCATGGCTATTCATTATTATCTCAGACCAGCCGTATCATACATAGGTACGTGCGAAGCGCGTAAATTACGAAGCGCGAAACATTTTTCAAGTCAAACAACAAATCTTTTAATTGTGACCTGCAAGCAGTAGCACCTTAAAACCGTGAAACCGTGGCTCCTGTTCTTCTCTCACGATATGGTATCCACGACACTCTTGTTTCCTCCATCTAACACTGAGAGTGCAACGGTGGTACTACGCGGGAACTATCCCTTATCTAATACTGAGAGCGCTATGAACTAAGCATCGAACAAAGGACGAAAGCTCATAGGAAATGGGCGCTGCAGCACGCGCCTCCTCTAAATCCAATTCAAGTCTTGGAGTATCATTTCTGTAGTTTCTGGTTGGAGACGTCAGTAGGTGGGAGGGAGCACAACATCAAACTCATTCTGTCTTTTTTGAACTGTTTTAGATGCACATATTGTCCACGCGTACTCAATTTTAGATTTTCAATTACTCAGTATAGTCGACGTACATAGCACTCAGTATCTAAATTACAAACCGCCTATAGATTTCCGTCCCATCTTGAACGTTACTTTTTTGAAAGCTAATTACTCGAGCCGGTTATAGTTGTACTTCAAAAATGGCTGATGTGGTGTAGACCATTGAATTGCACCAGAAAACTCGTGATCAGCCCCTCACTCAGGAAGATTGGCACTCGAAGTTTGGGTATTGGAAGTCAGTGGCTACAACTATTTCCCAAAGCAGGAACCTGTACGTGAATAGGTTGAGACTCGCTCCAGTTATATTTACTCCGAGGAAGGAAGGAACGTAGGGAGGAACAATCAGACTATAATCTAATACTAAGAATGATCGTCGTGTGTTTATAAATATATTTATAGGTTCGGTGTCACGCTCTTAACGAAATAGATAGGCGGAAATTAGCCCAGGTTGGAGGCTCTGGTGCTCCTCTCAAGCTCCATTGAAAGTGATAGGCCAAAATAGGCCGGGTTGCAGAAGATGGCAAACGTATCTTAAGCAGGGACAGATGAAATTCCAACAATGAAGACATCGCAGGCTTAGTCTGATTTGTTAAGAGTATTAGCTTCTCCATACATCGAATCTACGGCAAAGTATAGGGCGACCTTATGTCTGAATGCACTTCTTGCATTGCCGAAGTTGAAACCGTAGCACTGAAGATGTCTGAAGCTTCCGTTGGCACTCTCATGCTTCTTGATTCGTAGTTTCTTCCCACAGGTGATTTTTCGTTGCACGAGCTATTCTTCCCACTTTGACGCAATTGTCAACGAAACCGACGAAACATAAGTTTTCACGGGCAGCAGACAATTATTTCTTTAGCTTACTGTTTTCCTCTGACGAAGCAGTTTTCTCTTCATAGGTCAAAATTTGAGCACCTCAAATGAAACAGATATTTGAGGTGGGAAGACGGTATCAACGGTATCTTTNAAGAAAAGAAGAAAATTAAGAAGCAAATAAGAGAAGAGGAGATTCCGCACCGGCCTAGAGGCATTAGGCAAACGTATAGGTTATTGCGTGAATTCTTCACGCACGGGTCCACTAGTATGATATATTGACGACAAACAGCGCTATCTGTCTGCTTCTCTCCAAATTTCTCTCTGCTTGCGACTTGCAGGTCGATTTTTTTTGTTTGTTTTAATCTTCTCTTCTTGAGGTGCATCCAGTAAAAATTCTTCTGCAACATTAAAGTAACAGAACAAAATGTGAAACATGTTTCTCACCTACGCGGTATGTTCGTTTGAAGGTAGTGCTCACAGCTGTGCCTTGGATACTTCGTTCACAGGTGAGAGTTCCTTCGAAAAGAAGATAGCGTCAAGTTTTTACTAACATTAAAACTTTGACTTCATTCGTCAGCTCTGTGTTTTGGCAGCAGAAGCAGTGGATGGCAATGCTGTGCCTTTGTGATTTAGCCGCGCTCAATTGTCGCTAATATATGAAGAGAAAATACAATAACTCGGCGCTACGTAGGTGTGTACGATACCTTTCGAAACAGAGTTCATGGCCACTAGTGTGAATGATAAAGAATGCTCAGTGTGCATTATTTCCTGTCATTTTGGCAGTAGGATGCACTAGTATATTTATATTCTTCCTCTTACGCTTTAATTAACAGATCTCGGAGGAAATATGAATGGAGCAATCGCAACCAACTTCGGTGCAGGCCTTGCCTTGCAAAATGGCTGTATCCTCCCATCGCCAATACCCCTAACTTCGAAACCAAGCTGGCTGAATCAGCTGACAGCTTTATCAAGTGTAGAAGTATAAGGAGAGGCGACATAATCCTTCGGCAGTCGCTTTTCAAGGTGGATTTTTGAAGTGGTCCTGATGCTTTCTCAGTTTTTGTAGTCACTGTGGCTATAAGAGGGACAATTAATTTGCCTGCCCCTCACTAGTCCCTGTTTTTCAGGTATAAGCTTGCTCGCGAACTTGCTGGTAAAAATTGACGTTCAATATAAGACAGTAACCTAAAGTGGTGAGTCAACTGGATACCGAGTGCAATATTCCCTAGTTTATTAAAGAACTAGTGGCCCGTGCCGTCATTATAAATGACGGCAGGAGTTTCGCTTTGGATGCTGTCAGGTGAGGACGTATTTTCCTAACTTACCGCTGACAATCGAAGCTACGTGAATTGAGTTTGCATCAAAGTGCTAGTATATCGAACAGTGCCTATCAGTTTCATCTGTGGCAAGTTCTACGAAGAAAAGAGGTGGCAATGAAGAAAAACAAGAAAAAAGAAGACAATGATACCTCATCCGACAGTGCCGACTTACCTCTGTCAGATAATGAAATCTCTCAAGAACCAGAAGATCATTTTACCTGGCTGCTGCAGGAAACAAAGTAGTAGAAAACTCTCCCCCTGAACAATCTGCTCAGCCCCTGGAGTCTACTACCAGGCCTACACTTGAGCATGTCATCCAACCAGAGGAGTGCAGTGTTATGATGCTAGATGAAACACATGAG
>LQNS02278145.1:12353016-12363032 GCA_001587735.2 Parhyale hawaiensis
GAGTACTTTGTTCTGGAACCTTTTCGACAGGGCCCTAACTTCTAGCCCTTGGTAGGAAAATTCAGCAATTTGTGGCAAATCATGGAAGCTTCAATAACGTTATTCTGCATTACGTCTCTAGGCTGAACAAATTACATATTTATTTTCATTTTATCGGGCTGATAGCGACAGCCCACATTAGGGCGGGAGTAGAGCCCGCACCATATAACGATTATTATTATTTTTATTATTATTAAAACTTCACGCTTGAGCTCCCACGGACAAGTAATACAACCCAAATGAAGCATCTTGTAACACCGGGAAGCCCAAAACGCTGCTATAGGAAATACAGCAAAAAACCATTAACAATACGATATTGTTTTCAATATTCTCTCGCCGTCAGATGAACGCAGGTGTTGCCGCACTGACACCGCGAAAACCTTTAAAAAAATTCTGCTTGTCACGTGAGGCTCTAATGCATACTGCACGAGGAAACACGCCGTTGTTTAGGAATTTTCTATGTATAACATTTAATATCTATGACAATATCTCACCAATAATATAAGCATCATCTGATTAGGATAATGCATTTGCGGAATTGAGAACTGGTTTTAACATGAACGTTGCTCTGATAAGGATCGCTCTTGTGATTGCCAAATCTACAGGGGAAAACGTCTCGACTTTTGCTTGTACAATGAAATAGAGAAAGACTAGGCCAATGCTGACCATAACAAAGAATCTCTATGGTCTGATCATGTTGTTAAGGCGGTTCGGTCGTGGTCAAATTCCTCTACAGTGGGGCCAATCCTAGGAATATTTCTGAGATTTCTCTATATGTAGTTAGTGGGCGTGTCTAAGATATGGGCCGAAGAAAATCTTAGATATACTCATAGAATTGGGAACGCTATAGAGGAATTTGACCACGAACGAACCGCCTTCATAAAATGGTCGGATTATAGTATGTTTTAGGCACTGTTGAAAATAAAAGCGCTGAATAAACAACAAAACCCTTCTATTTTTCTTACTCAGGAGATTTTCCTTATTTTGGAATACACGAATATATATATTGCGTTCTTCATTTTTTGTTCTGTAGACATATCACTAATTTTATAATTTTCCTGTGCATGAAAGGCTACGCCAGAATTATTGATATGTTAGGCTACATCATAAAATAATGAAGTCTCTGAAAGTTGTAGAGATTCTGTTGATAACTAATTCTTTCATCATAGTGCAGCGGCATCTCTGTAGGTTTTTAGCAGTTGCTAAAGCTGCGCATACGGATCTTGGCTTTCAAAAGGTTTTCTCTTTTATCTTGCACAGACTTTTAATTGTATTAGGCACATGAAGATATCTGCTGAATAGGACGAAACAGGCTGTTCTGTTTTAATTGTAGGACAATTACTCTTGTTAGTAGATCACGATTGCATGCAGTATTTTTGGAAGTTAAAATTAAATAACCAGAATAATAAATAACTAGAGCACTCTCCATACAATACATTTATATAACATGACAGAAATGTTTTTTTCTTTCGAAACTTGAGTGTTGCTAAAATAGCCAGACTATAGCCATCATATACGTTTTATTTTCCTTCACTAAGCAGTCAGAAAAAATTAGTGGAGATTTGATTTCACCGGAAATCATTTTCAAGAGCTTCTGAAGTCTTGAATGGGTGTAGAATTAGGAAGTACAGTATGGTAGATAAGATAATATTAGCAAAGATGAACGCCTTTTTTCAGCTATATCCAGGGTGTTGGGAAATTCCGTTTAAATATTTTAACCACAAGTAAAGTCTTCATAGCCGTACAGTTGCTGTAATTTTATTTATTTATTTTTTTTTGCAAAATTCAGCTTTTTAAAATTGACTTTCGAAAATTGACAAACAGATTAAAAAAACTATTTTGATGGAAATTGGTACCAGAGGACATCTTTCAGTGCTCTATGCGCACATGTTGTCAAAATCTGAAAAAACTGTAAAAGGACTAGGAGAATGATGCTCAAACTCAAAATAGGCCACACAAATTAATAGTCACAATTGTAAAAAAAAATTAAAAACCTACAATGAAAGCCTATTTCAAGACTTCTCAGATGATATAATACCTGACAAAAAATAATAAGATTTAGTGCATTTGCCAGGAGGAAAACTGATAGACTGAAAGTTCAGCAGAACTGACACATACCCGCATGTTGCCCTGTCACTGAACCAGACAGGCATGGCTAGACGAACGTGAGTGCTGCGGTAAGTGGGATTTACTACGGTTAAGGAGGATTTTTGAATAAAGGTGCAAACTTTGCAGCTTTAACCTGTTTTATTTTATTGACTATGATACTGCGAATGTGTTGAATCTTATTATTTTATCTTCAAGTGAATAAAAAACACATTCCCATGAACACATTCGTACGTGGATAGGGAAGAAAAAATTAAAGTATAATTTCACAGCATAAAATTATTTAGCTGCTGAAGCTCATGTTACTTTAGTACATTATGTATCATCATTCAGGATAATACTTAAAATCACAACAGATGTTCAAAATGTTCATCAGTTTTTTTATAGGCACAACCTGCACCGATTCTCCAAAGACTGCCATACTCGTGCGATCAAGCCTCTGTTCTGCTATGTGACCAGCAGCCATCGCAATCCTGGTCACCAAATCTTCCTCTGATTGCACTGGTGTCTCATACACAAGGCTCTTCATATGTCCCCACTGAAAAAAGTCTAATGGGCTCAGAACAGGAGACCTAGAAGGCCACTCAACTGGTCCTCCACGCCCGAAAACTAAGATTAGCTGACCATAACAAATTACGGAAATGAAATTTGCTTCCACCGCGGGTGATGGTGTTATACCACGATGCGTTCTAGGGGTGTTTGTGTTCAATAATGTTGCGGGTATTTTGTTCTTCCGAGTGGTGCCGGTTTAGTTGGTTAAAAACACCCTTTTTTGGCAAAGGTGCTTCATCAGTAGAAGAATGGATGCAGAAAAATTCCTATTGTAGCGTAGCTTATTAAGAAACCATCTTGAAAAGACGACCAGAGATTGGCTGGTAGCAATCCTTGAACTCTTTTATATCAGTAGGGATGGAGATCGCTGGCACGCAATACGTTCCACCCAGCTAGCACCATAATCTCTGATCCCAGTGTATCAGAACACAACGACAACTTCCATTGGGATGATCCTGAATGTGCTCTAGAACCTCTTGCTCCTGTTCGAGATTTAATCTTTCTCTCCCCGCGTTAGGTCGCGTAACCTTGAAAGAACCAGTTTGTGGGGCCTGTTTTAAATTCGAACGTCATTTTCCTAGTTATTTTACACTATTTTCAAATTTTGACAATATGGGCGCAAAGAACAATGAAGGGTTTACTTTGCTACCAATTTTCATCAAAATTGGTAGGAAAATGAACTTTTTTACAGTGAAAATTGTTTTTCGGAATAAAAATTGAGAGCGCTGTAACTTTTTTAAGAAGCTGAATTTTGCCACCACAGCTAGTGCACCGCTATGATGAATTTATTTGTGGTTAAAATATTTGCACTAAATTTTCCAACACCCTGCATATCAGTAGAGTTTGCCTTCGTATCAAAGAGGGTAGGTTATCTTAAATATAATTTGATAATTTTCAAGTAAATAAAAGAAACTGAACTAGAGCACCCTGAGAGCGCATCCCTCTAATCAGCAAAGAAACGTTAACAAAAAATTTAAGTTGGTTCTGAGACTGTGATTTCTTTTTTATCAGCTCCAAAATATGGTTACTTGTATTTTTTGACTGGAACAACAACTTTTGCAATTGTTGAAGTCCGTTCATAAGTTTCCGAGTTATATTACAGCCAAATATTTTGACACAGATTAGTCAAACACACAAACAGATCAACCGATTATTATCAAAATTGGATCACTTACTTCTTGTGATATACCTAACAACTCCTGTAAATTTTATAAAAATCCCTTTATAGCTTTCTGAATTGTTTTGCTAACAAGTAAAAAAACAAACACAGAGGCAAACAAACAACAAATTTGGCCATTTACTTTTCGTGATATACCTGCAAATTCATGTAAATTTCATAAAAATCCATCATAACTTTTTGAGTTATGGTAGCAAGAAAAAAGAGATAGCTAAACAAACGGTTGAACGGGTCTTCACCAAACGTTGATTAACTGTTATTCTTAGGCCGGCTGCCCACTAACAACTTTTGTTGCCGCTAGCAGCCTAGAGCCAACTCAACTAATCCGACTGCGTAGACGTGGCCGTGACTTCAGCATGACGTCTATGAAAATTATGATGTAATTCTTAAAATATCAATCTTTGTGGCCTTAAACCGCTCATAATTAGGAGCGGTCGTTGAAAGTTGGACATTGCCACTCGCCATAGTGTAAAAATTGCAATAGAGACTGCAATATTTAAAAATTTTGATACAGGTAAACTTTGCGCAAGCTGAAGCCGTGCCGTAGCTACGTGGACGGATTAGTTGAGATGCCTCTAAGCTGATAGCGGCAACAAAAGTTGTTAGTGGGCAGCCGGCTTTAACAACCCCTGTAAATTTCTCAAAGATCCGTTTATAACTGTTTACGTTATCTTGGTGAGAGAAAAACAGACACAAACTCGACAAAAACATCCCCTTCTTGGTGGAGTTAATTATTGTTAATGCAATCTTTTGTTTACAGCGACTTGTCTGAAGGAAAGGCTTCTCCTTAAAGGTACAAATATATAAATGCAGCCTTTGCTGAAAGGGCCATTGTCCAGATTCGGGGGAGGAGTGTCTGTGTACATTTATCTTTTACAGCTCTACCATGTATTTTCCTATTCCACATGATAAGGACATTAAAAAAAAAGTTGGGCAGTACTTTCACAAATGGTACATTTTTGAGGGGGTACGGGGGGCTTAAAATTATCAATTGTGAACCGACTGTTCTGAAACTTGCTCAATATGTATATATTTTTCAAAAAGAAACACATTTTGCTCCCACAACTTTTTTGATATAGGCCTTAGTTTTTGGGACAATAGGAAATATATTTAAATATCTACCGGTACACCTATATTTTTTTTTTTTAATTTCAAAAGAATAGTACACAATGAGTTTTCATGCTAGAAAAAAAGAAGAAAACCATGACAGTTTTGGAATCCTTGAACGATTTCTAACATAACTATGTATAGAGCTAGATTTTTCATTTTTTGCCCTCATAACTTGTTTTTATCACAACTCAAACCGAATGTTTTGTTTTTCCCTATATTTTATCAAAAGGAAACGAAACAGAAAATGGAAAATGCAGCTCTTTAGTTTTGTTACAAATCTTTCAAGGATTCCAAAACTTTTTTTTTCTGGCATGAAAACTCAGTGAGTTCTATTCGTTTGAAATTTCCCAAAAATGATTGAAAAGTATACCTACTGTACATATATTAACATATAAACCCCATTATCTTAAAAACAACAAAGCGAAAATCACCAACGTTGTAGAAGCAAAATGTGTTTCTTTCCCAAAAATGCATATTCTGAGCAACTTTAAAGAAGAATCGATCCACAATTTATAATTTTAGGCTCCCCCTCCCACCATGCCCCTTCAAAAATGTACCAGGTGCGGCAGTTCTATAGCTATTATACCAAACTTTCTTTAAATGTCCTATCATCTGGAGTAGGGAAACACATGGTAGAGCTGTAAAAGAGAAATGTATACAGACACCAACAGAGCCCGGGCGCACGAGTCTGAACCCTGGACATTCTCGGTGATGGTAAGTGATGGTGATGTGTACGCGCGGTGGCGTGTGCGTGTCTGCAGTGCAGTGACAATTTTGACAGTTCATATTGTGCAAGCTCGGGGAGGGGTTAGCGCTGCTCTCTAAGCAAGCAATATGGCTGCAGACTATGAATGGGACTTTCAGTGGCCAGATGCCTACAAACAAAGTTTACGTTGTGGCGATAAAGCATGTAGANTTCCCTATCTAAAAGTGAAGAAGATGTGTCAAACAAGATGACAAGACACAAGACACAAGACACAAGATCACAAGACACAAGCAAGACCGGTTCACAGACTTTTAGTATAATATAGATAGATAGATAGATAGATTGATGTATCATCATTCAGGATAATACTTGAAATTACAACAGATATTCAAAATGTTCATCAGTTTTTTCGAGGCACAACCTGCAACGATTCTCCAAAGACTGCCATACTCGTGCGATCACGCCTTTGTCCTGCTATGTGTCCAGCAGCCATCGCAATCCTGGCCACCACATCTTCCTCTGATTCCACTGGTGTCTCATACACAAGGCTCTTCATATGTCCCCACTGAAAGAAGTCTAATGGGCTCAGAACAGGAGACCTATAGAAGGCCACTTACCTGGTTCTCCACGCCAGAAAACTAAGATTAACTGACCATAACAAATTACGGAGATGAAATTTGCTTCCACCGCGGGTGATGGTGTTACGCCACGATGCGTTCTAGGGGTGTTTGTGTTCAATAATGTTGCGAGCATTTTGTTTTTCCGAGTGGTGCCGGTTTAGTTGGTTAAAAACACCCTTTTTTGACAAAGGTGCTTCATCAGTAAAAGAATGAATGAAGAGAAATTCCTATGATAGTGTAGCTTATTAAGAAACCATCTTGAAAAGACGACCAGAGATTGACAATCTGCTGGTAGCAATCCTTGAACTCTTTTATATCAGTAGGGATGGAGATCGCTGGCTCACAAAACGTTCCACCCAGCTAGCAGCATAATCTCTGATCCCCAGTGTATCGGAACACAACGACAGCTTCCATTGGGATGATCCGGAATGTGCTCTAGAACCTTTTGCTCCTGTTCGAGACTTGATCTTTTTCTCCACGCGTTAGGTCGCGTAACCTAGAAAGAACCAGTTTGTGGGGCCTGTTTTGAATTCGAACATTATTTTCCTAGTTATTTTACACTTGTTTCAAATTTGACGATATGGGCGCAAAGAACATTGAAGGGTTTACTTTGCTACCAATTTTCATCAAAATCGGCAGGAAAATGATTTTTTTTTTTGCCGTGAAAATTGTTTTTTGGAATAAAAATTGAGAGCGCTGTAACTTTTTTAAGAAGCTGAATTTTGCCACCACAGTGCACCGCTATGATGAATTTATTTGTGGTTAAAATATTTGCACTGAATTTTCCAGCACCCTGCATATCAGTAGAGCTTGCCTTCGTATCAAAGAGGGTAGGTTATTTTAAATATAATTTGATAATCTTCAAGTAAATAACAAAAAAGAACGAAAGCACCCTGTGAGCACATCCCTCTAATCAGCAAAGAAACGTTAAAAAAATTCAAGTTGGTTCTGAGACTGTGAGTTCCTTTTTATCAGCTCCAAAATATGGTTACTTGTATTTTTTGACTGGAACAACAACTTTTGCAATTGTTGAAGTCAGTTCATAACTTTCCGAGTTATATTACAGCCAAATATTTTGACAGAGATTAGCTAAACACACAAACAGATCAACCGATTGTTATCAAAATTGGATCACTTACTTCTTGTGATATACCTAACAACTCCTGTAAATTTTATAAAAATCCCTTCATAACTTTCTGAATTATTTTGCTAACAAGTATAAAAACAAACACAGAGGCAAACAAACAACAAAATTTGGCCATTTACTTTTCGTGATCTACCTGCAAATTCATGTAAATTTCATAAAAATCCATCATAACTTTTTGAGTTATGATTGCAAGAAAAAGGAGGTAGCTAAACAAACGGTTGAACGGGTCTTCACCAAACGTTGATAAACTGTTACTCATAGGCCGGCTGCCCACCAAAAACTTTCGTTGCCGCTAGCAGCCTAGAGCCAACTCAGCTAATCCGACTGCGTAGACGTGGCCGTGACTTCAGTATGACGTCTATGATAATTATGCTATAATTCTTAAAATATCAATCTTTGTGGCCTTAAACCGCTCACAATTAGGAGCGGTCGTTGAAAGTTCGACATTGCTACTCGCCATGGTGTAAAAATTGCAGAAGAGACTGAAATATTTAAAAATTTTGATACAGGTAAACTTTGCGCAAGCTGAAGCCGTGCCGTAGCTATGTGGACGGATTAGTTGAGTTGCCTGTAAGCTGATAGCGGCAACAATAGTTGTTAGTGGGCAGCCGGCCTAAACAACCCCTGTAAATTTCTCAAAGATCCGTCTATAACTGCTTACGTTATCTTGGCGAGAGAAAAACAGACACAAACTCTACAAAAACATCCCCTTCTTGGTGGAGTTAATTATTGTTAATGCAATCTTTTGTTTACAGCAACTTGTCTGAAGGTAAGGCTTCTTCTTAAAGGTACAAATATATACATGCAGCCTTTGCTGAAAGGGCCATTGTCCAGATTCTGGGGAGGAGCGTCTGTGTACAGTTATCTTTTACAGCTCTACCATGTATTTTCCTATTCTACATGATGAAGACATTAATAAAAAGTTGGGCAGAACCTTCACAAATGGTACATTTTTGAGGGGGCATGGGGGCTTAAAATTATCAATTGTGAACCGATTGTTCTGAAACTTGCTCAATTAATACATTTTTCAAAAAGAAACCCATTTTGCTCCCACAACTTTTTTGATATTGGCCTTAGTTTTTGTGACAATGGGAAATATATATAAATGTGTTTTCAAAATGTGTTTTCTTCTACAGAAATACATATTCTGAGCAAGTTTAAGAAAAAAGCGGTCCACAATTGATAATTTTAAGCTCCCCCCATGCCCCCTCAAAAATGTACCAGGTGCGGCAGTTCTATAACAATTATTCCCAACGTACAGCTGTAAAAGAGAAATGTACACAGACACCCCAGAGCCCGGGCTACCAGGGAGAATCGCGTGAACGAAACATTATTTTCTCAACATCTCGCATTGATCCTAGCCAGAAAATTGCCGCCGTTTACCGTTCGATCGCTTCTGTCGTCATCCCCAAGAGGCGCCGCTGGCGGCGAATGAGTCACTTTTCTTTTCAGAATATCAGTTTTCTTTTCGTCTTCTGAACGTGAAATTTTATATCTATGACAACATTTTGTCTATAAAATGGATTCTACTAACGTTTGCCTAAACATGACAATGTCATTCAAACAATTTGCGCATATTTGAGTTTTGAACTGCGTTTCAAATGTACCGTGGATAGGCCTAATTCCAGGATGTTGCGTGTTCCGCGGTATCGAGCTGAACCGAGCCAAATGCTGGTCGTGACAAAGGATCCATATTTCTTAACCACTATTTAGGTAACATTGCATGCGAATAGATATCAATACGCAGCTATTTTTCTTGATGAGTATCTACTTTTTTATACACACATATTTATATTACGTTCTCTATTTTGAATTCTGTTTACATAATTTTTATGTAAATATAAATATGTGACTCTACACAATCGCGACATCATTTAAGACGCACGTATTGTTTACTGCGCCACAGAGACTCACACGACAAACCTATACTTTCGGTTTCACCTCTATTATGTTAAATATCTACCGGCGCAACTTTTCTTCTTCGCCTCTCATATATTTTTATTCTAGTTCGTTACACCTCGCCACACACCAGCGAGCCGTGATGCCTCCTCTTGCTCGTCATTCTCAACTGCACAGTCGTTAGGCTCTGACCGAGTGCCATAGTCTCGTATGTTAACGTGCACGCAACGGTTTTGTGCGGGTGCAGGTCACAGCGTCACCTGGCACACAAAGCGCCAGTCAAGGGCAATATCTCAATTATATTAATGGCTTGGTAACGGGCCGTGTTGTGTGGTACTGCGTGACACTGGCACGGTCCGTCGCTCGATACGCGAGTTGTGTCCAGGCAGCTGCAGCCCCGTGATGCTCAATGTAGCGTACTTAGTTGCTAGTGACGGCTGCTGCCCCGTGGTGCGCAATGTAGCGTACTTAGTTGTTAGTGACGGCTGCTGCCTCATGGTGCGCAATGTAGCGTACTTAGTTGTTAGTGACGGCTGCTGCCTCATGGTGCGCAATGTAGCGTACTTAGTTGCTAGTGAAGGCTGCTGCCCCGTGATGCGCAATGTAGCGTACTTAGTTGCTAGTGAAGGCTGCTGCCCCGTGATGCGCAATGTAGCGTAC
>LQNS02278145.1:12421075-12433901 GCA_001587735.2 Parhyale hawaiensis
TTCTCACTTTGATGCAATTGTCAACAAAACCGACGAAACATAAGCTTTCACGGGCAGTAGACAATTATTTCTTCTAGCTTACTGTTTTCCTCTGACGAAGCAGTTTTCTCTTCATAGGTGAAAATTTGAACACCTCAAATGAAACAGATATTTGAGGTGGGAAAACGGTATCAACGGTATCCTTGCTACCGAGCGACACATTGTATATAAGCTGCTATTTTGTTTAAGTTTTTGAAGTGTTTTGCTCAAGATGTTACTTCTGCCTGTCTATATAGAAGACCTAAAAATGACAGCACGACAAAGGATCAATGAAGAAAAGAAGAAAATTATGAAGCAAATAAGAGAAGAGGAAATTCCGCACCGGCCTAGAGGCATTAGGCAAACGTATAGGCTATTGCGTGAATTTTTCACGCACGGGTCCATTAGTTAATAAAATAAACCAGACTGGCGACGTGAAAAAGGTGAACTCTATACGGCTGCAAGCCCCACGCAAACAGCCAGCAAGAAAAGAAACAGAGATTGCAGAATAACTCTTTTTACAGTGTTTAATGCTGCTAATACAAGCACCAACAAAGGTAAAACCATCAAGATTATTCGCAATATCTAAACAGGATGGGACAAATGAACGAGAATACCGGCTTGTGCGAATTCCAATCAAAACAGGTGGTGATACGATAGCCACAAACTATTCTAATAGTTTCGTGGTCCGAGGGGCGAGATTATTCAACAAAATGCCCAGTCACATTCGAAATGTCACTGGTACAGATACTGCGAAATTTAAAAACTTACTGGGCGCATGCTTACTGAAAGTGCCAGATAAACCTGCTGTTCGCGGCTACGTGAAATGTGGGGATAACTCACTGGTAGCCATCCCGCTGGTCACTGACTGCAGCATCACTTCTGCACAAGATGGGTGGCGTGCATAACGTCATCTGGACCTCGTCCGAAGTATCAAATGTATAAGGTATAATATGACCTGTTGGCCCGTACCTGGTCCCATATAATACAGGATGCGATCACCCTACAGTGCACTTGTTCCGTGTTAGTTTCTATACCTCCTATGCCTGCCCCGTCTTCCCTGTCATGGGACTGCAGATGAGGAAGGAACGGCAAACTAGGGCAATATATAAAAATAAAACTCTTATATAGCAGAGTAACAACGCGCCTAGGTACGTGCCGTACTTTCTAAAGAGCAGGTATGGTCTGGCATGTGCATTTTACAGTTATATGTAGATAACATAAGCGTGGTACCCACACTGTAGAATTTTCCATCAAGAGAAATTTTTGGCCCACCCTCAAAACTATTCATTACGATAGGCCTAGGTATAATTTTTCAATAAAACAATCAAGCCTTGCATGCTACCGAATGGCTACCAAGCAGTCAGTGATGAATTGGATTCGCTAAAACGTTTCAAGTGCAAATAACTTTCCACCACGGCACTTGCTCCAGTATTCATTCATCGGCAGCCCTACTGGTCATTCTTTATATATTATCTTTCGAAAGGCACAATATGAAAATGAAACTCCAGTGGAACGTCATTTTACGGTATTAATTCGTTCCTCGAGGAGCACCGCGAACAGAAAATACCGCAAACCGGGATATAAGGTTAACACAGGCCCAAATTACAATAATGATCACTGAAACAAAAATGCAGGGTTAGTAAGGCACACACTGCAATGAATACTAGCTTTTAAAAAACGCACAGACGCACACCCGCACTCACCGACTGTCTGTTGCTAAGCGGAGTGTGCTACCGTAAACCGGGACAATACCGCCAAATTTTAGACCGTAAACCGAAAATACCGCAGACCGGGACGCAGGAGTTTGAACCCTGGACATTTTTCTGCTCAGATCGTGTGCGCGTGAGCGGCGTTCACGTTGGTGCGCCGCGTTGCCCGCTGTATCGCTGGTTAAGTTGGGTTAGGTAATGTTAGGTAACGTTAGGTAACGTTAGGTAACGTTAGGTAACATTAGGTAACGTTAGGTAAAGTTAGAGAGGTTACATTGGGTTAGGTTAGGTTAGGTTACGTTAGGTAAGGTTAGGTTAGAAGGTTAGGTAAAGAGGTTAGGTTAGGCAAGGGTAGATTAGGTTTGGCTAGGTTAGATTTGCCTAGGTAGTGTTCATTTTAGTGATGGCACGCGCAGGAAAGCTTACGTGAACGCAAAATGTCCAGGGTTCCGGCGAGTGCGACCGGGACGCACTCGCCGGAACCTAACCTAACCCAATGTAACCTCTCTAACTTTACCTAACGTTATCTAACGTTACCTAACATTACCTAACCCAACTTAACCAGCGATACAGCGGGCAGCACGGCGCACCAAAGTGAACGCCGCTTATACGCACACGATCTGCGCAGAAAAATGTCCAGGGTTCAGACTCCTGCGACCGGGACGCGTTCGCGTCAACAGCTAGGTGGCGCGCCCATGCGAGTGCGTTCGTGCATACGTATAATGTGATGAATGGATGCCCGCCTCTTACCTGTTTTCTGTCACACATCCCTGCGCCTCCCTCTTTAAAATTGCCAGATACCGCCTTCGTAGAGATCATTCTCTATCGAAACGATGAGTTTATTTAGATGAAAAGCATAGAATACTATAAGTTATATGGTTATACTGTATATTGTTGTCGTATGTGTCATGATAATTAGAGAGAATGAGGTTTGTATTCAATTTTATTGCGGAAATATAAAATAATATTCTACCTTGTGGCACTGAACGAATCAATTGAAGTGCCCGTAGCCAAAACAAGGACATTTATGAAATTTCGAAACTGTTCGTATTGTGTCCTAATACTTCGATCGAGCCCAGAACCAGAATGTAATTATTTTGTTGATTAAGAAGAAAGCTGTTATTTTTGGCACCTTCTGTGGTCATTTTTGCAATTATAATAACCCAATGAAAATTTATTTCGAAATTAAGTTAATATACAGTTGCTTCCCATTAACTGAAGCCTGAGTAGTAAAATGTTCTGCAACACCATCTGGCAACGCAAAATCTAATGAATGCAGCTTCGGCGCTCCACATTTATCAGCCGTAGCTGGCGTACCATTGCTTCACCCAATACATTCCTTAAATTTTCAACCTTCTACATACGGCACTCCTCCATATTGAAACCGCTACGCTTAGAAAGTGACTGAATTTACTGGGTGGAGAAAGAGTGTTGTAATATATTCAAGCAGTTGGCGCCAAGACGCTTGATGTAGCCATGACAACATGAAGACACTATACAGCATTTCCAACAAAAGAAAAAGGAGCCAAGGCAAAAATACTAATGAAAATAAGCCTAATGCTGAAAATTCGTTAACTTATCGAAACGACACGACAGCAATACATAATTGTATAACTTGTAATATTGTACATTTTTCGTCGAAATAAACTTGTCTTTTCAATGGAGAATGGTGTGTAGAATGGCGGTATCTGGCAACTTGAGAAATGTACGGCACTATACGTATGCACGAACGCACTTGCATGGGCCCTGAACTACTGCACCCACCTTTTGACGCAAGCGCGACCGGGACAACCGCAAATCGGGATTCCACAGTATAAATAACTAAATATGCTCCAGCTTGATCACAGATAAGTACAGCTTACACAAAGGTCCATTTAAACTGCCTGCCGTCGGATGAAAAACCGGAATGCTGAATAAATAGCGTGAAATTGTCTTTAAAATTAGCAGCTAACACTGATGGAATATAAAAAAAAAACATTTTCAACATGTTAAACATTACGCGAATATGATCGATAAATGGCTACTTATATGACATGTTTGGTATCTCAGCTGGGGTAATCTCAGAGTACATTTTCAGTTTTTTCCCGCCAGGGCCTTCTCGCTGATGTTGCCTGCGCGATTTAGCAGCTACGTGTATCTTCTAACAGCTACTTATGTGACTTGCATTACATTTGATCACAAATCAAAGCATTAAACCATATTCTAACAAGTATACCTCGTGGCCTAAGATCATCACAAGCGGTGGGGGCAAATTCAACAGTCATTTATGATCCGTTAATCCTAATTTTTTGTCATATGGATGCTTTATACAACAAGATTAGCGCGCCACGCCCCTAATATTAGATCCTCAATAATAACATGAGAAAAACTGAACGCCTCGTGGCGTAAGACAATCTGCCATGGTGGAGGAAAACTGGACACCGTCATTTTTTATGGCTAGCTAGACGTAGTTTTTTTTTTTTTTGCATTGATCACATCTACTGTAAGTCAACTTACCAAACTCCCTGCATAAAATTATGAGCATTGCTCAACTCCGACCACTTATTGAGTGGACAGACAAATATATAGCTACTGTATATTACATATATAGGGTGTTTTTTCATTATACAGATAAACTTCAACCATAGGGAGAAAAATTTAAAATAAATTGATTTTCATAAGTGATGAAATACCCGAAACTTCTTAGTTTTCGAGTAATAATGACCGAAAGAAATCTAAAGCTTTAAGTAGGATACTATGTTTGCGCTAATATTGATAGTTCAACACGTTTTCCGACCACATTCCTGCCCACGCGTTTGCACTAAATCGATGTTGAGGATTATTTGGGCGAATGACATGAGGATTGTTAAGCTGGAGCCCAATGATTGTGACCATTAAAAACACCATCGCGAGTAAAATACGCTTCATCTGTGAAAAGAATCAGCTTGGAGAAGTTAGGATCCCTTGTTCGTTGCTGCATGAACCACTCTGAAAAATGCACACGAGGTCCAAAATCTTGTAGTAGCAGCAGCCTTTGCACACTTCGGAAACGATACGGATGTCAACTCTGACGACGTAGTGTCCGCTTCGTTAAATGGTAAGTTTGGAACTGCAATTATTTTTCCTAACTGTAAAATACTTGCAGTTTATTATTAACAATCGAACAACAATAAAACAATAATAACTGCTTTAGTCTTTGCCTCTCGGTGGTGAAGTGACAACGGTTCGGCATCGCATCAACGGAGGCCCGGTTCGATTCCCCGGACGGCACGCTACGGATTTACACTGCGTGGAGCACTCCAGCACCGAGAGGCCAGGCGATGCACGATGNACTCTCAGCACGGACTGCTTCTCCTGCTCTTCACACTACTGGATCTTCAAAATTCTAGAATTAAGGCAAAAAGAAAACCTCGATAGGTGTATCCATCGTACCCTGTATACGAGATAATAAATTATATTTGTTTGTTGTTTTTGGCGGGGTCGGAAAACGTGTTGAACTATCAAAATTAGTGCTAACATTGGCGCGCACTTAGTAACCTACTTAAAGCTTCAGATTTCTTCCAAGTCATTATAACTTGAAAACGAAGAAGCTTTGAGCATTTTATTACTCATGAAAATCGATTTATTTTGAGTTTTTCTACCTATGGTTGAAATTTGTCCGTAGAATAAAAAATACCCTGTATATACATATATACTTAAAACTTCAACGATAACATTATCACCTCTCTAATTATTATCTCTCACTTCGTTCACGGCCCCACGGACGTTAAATACTATTCTAAAAGTTATTGCTCTTTACATGGCTACATAATATGAAACAAATTTATACTTTGTAAAAACACAGGGTGGTGTGATCATAGCTAATGTCGACCATATTTCATTTCAAATTGCCATATTACTCATTTCCTTTTTATACAAGTTTTAAGGCTGTGTACTGATTAAGCGATAATAATTGAAGGAAATACCAATTTCAATCGCCTCAGTAAAATATGGGTCAAATTATTTGAACACATCTATGACGGCGTACAAGACACACCCAGTCGCACCTTTAGCCGTGATCAGTCTAGGAGAGTGGGCGGCCTAAGTACAGTATGCGTAATCCTCTGCTCGCAAAATCAACAAAATCTTTCAACCATTGAAGGCTGAATAGGAACATTGCCTATTACAGCAATGTTTAAAATTTTTAAAACCGCCAACTGTCGTTTGCTAAGCTTGCAACTTAGGTATGGCACGATTGTGTGGAGCCTATGATTAGGTTGTTACTTGTGTTCAATGTAATTCCATAAGTATCTTAGTTCATACGTCTTCCACTGATTTACTTGAGCCACAGACTACACATTTGAACATCGGTATACATCTAAGAGTAATGTCATTATTACCTCCGCCAAGGAGGTTATGTTTTCGTCGTGTTTGTCTGTCTGTCTCTTTATCTGTCACCAAGATAACTCAAAAAGTTATGAACCGATTTGGATGAAATTTACAGGGATTGTTAGGTATGTTAGGAGGAACAGATGATAAACTTTTGGTGAAGATATGTCCAACCGTTTGTTTGTTTGTCTGCGTCATTTTTTTCGATGCCATAACTCAAAAAGTTATGGATGGATTTTGATGAAATTAACATGAGTTGTTATGTATATAACAAAAAGTAGATAAGCAAATTTTGGTAATGGTCTGTTTGTTCGTTCGTTTGTCACAGTTTTTAATTTTATGCTTGTTAGAACAATAACTCAAAAAATAATGAATCTTTATGAAATTTATAGGAGTTGTTGGTAATGGTAAAAAACATAAATGATCAACTTTGGTGCAGATCGGTTAGTTCGTTTGTATGTTTGACTCATATTTGTCATAACGTTTGTTAACAGTATAACTCAAAAAGTTATGAACGGATCTTCAAAAAAATTGAACAAGCTGTTACTAATATAAAAGGCACGAATGATTAGATTTTGGAGTTTATGCAAAGAAAATTATGGTTTCAGAGCCAATTTGAATTTGTGCTACCGTTGACTCACTTGGCGGAGGTAAGCGCTCTCAGAGTGCTCTAGTTATTATATTACATTATTAGTTTAACCACCGTATCCGCGAAAGGGCAATTGTACAGTAATGCTAGTCGGTCAGGAGGCTCGAGTAGGAATCTCCTGTCTCGACATAGACTCCTCTGCCATCTAGTAAAAGCTGGCTCAGTGCACGACATTGGTGAGGAAATCAGACGTGAAGCATCTCAAGAAACGAAAGACGATGGACCTCCACACTCCACGCAGGAGGTAGAAGCCCCACGGGATGAGTCGCTTACCACCATTCAGCGGCCCACCTCGCGGAGCAGAAGAGGGAATATAGAGAACCTACTTAGCCTAATAAACGCTCAGCAAAAGCTGCGGCTAGCTGCAACTACCCCTGCAGCAAAGGCACCCGAGACAGAACTTGGGTTCCTGACGCCTATATATAGTTCAACAAGGAAAGGGCCCGCCAGAATAAATCCCGGGGGGCAAAAGAGTAGCGTCTTTATGGCAGTAATGGTATGTCACTGAAAAGTATGGAGCTAAACATAATAACCTTTGTTGATCGCCAAATGAATCAATCAGGAAAGGGGACAGGGAGCTAGAAAGTATTGCAGTCTGCATTTACTTTAGCAATCAACTGGAGAACCAGTCAGGACAAATATTCCCAGCGCTCATTTTTTTCGGTAGCAAGTCAAAGTCGACAATGTCAAAATTTGATGGTAAATCAAACGTTCATCAGAGAAAAATGGGACGTTTCTCAATGTGTCGTTTTGTACGCTAGTGCCAGAAAAAATGGAACGTCTTGGTATTAGTGAGAACCCAGTAAGAGCAAGTTTGTAAAGACGACGAAGTTCACCAAAGTATCCAACAAGCTGCTTCGTTACCTAGCGTTTTTTCAAGACATTTTGACTTATGAGACAATCATTATTAATATTATACCTAGTTTGAGCGTCCCTAGCGAAAATATTTCCTACTATCTCAAGAGGGGTAGAATGAAAATACATGTAGCATATCGAAAGAATCGTGGAACCCATGCACCAGGGTGTTCTTGCACTGGATCAACACGCATGGGTACAGCAAGCTGGCAAAGAAATAGAATAGAACTAAAACAGTTAATGGAATATAAACAGGAATTAAGCACAGCTGTCACGAGATAGATGCAGTGAAGTCCTCGGTAAGGCAGCAGAAGGCTAAGATACAATGATTGACGCGATCTTAGCGCAATCTATAGTATCACCTGCTTGCGAAATGCTATTATAGAAGGATATCTCTTTTTCAGCAATACGTATATTCGACGGATAATTCCAAAAACAGGACAAGACTAACGTAAAGTTTTGTAAACATGGCAGATAAAATAGTGTTTTCCTTACATCACGCATAAAGACGTCATATGTACACACATAAAAATAAGGCGTTGCAAGCCAGTGCATAGTTCCTACGATGCAAAAACATGCGGATGCTGCGAGTGATGTCCAGTGTAAAAAAATTGCCCTGAACGAGTCTAATTTTTCCCCCTAAAGCTCACTTTCCTTCCCCACAGTGCCATTTTTTCACCTCGTGAGTGCGGCGCTTTCTCTCATTCGTTGCCATTTCTCTCACTTAGCGCTCATGAGAGAAGAATCTGTCAGGTACCTACACGGCGTTGCGGTGGTAACGTAGCAGTTTTTCATTACTGTATTGAAGACAGTAGACGTAAAAGAGAATTTTCAACAATGCAGACTGACTTCCTCTTCGTTTCATCAAAGAAAACCTAAATTGAAATTTTCAGGGGAATTGCTAAACCGAATATTTGTGACATCTTCAAGTCATTGCTTAAACAAAATCAACGGTGAGTTGATTTTGCGCGTACCTTTCATAAATAAATAACTTATTAAGCACACAATGGGTGCACAAAATACGCTTACTAGTACAGAGTAGCCAAAGTTCGACCTAATGACTAGGCCCAGTCACAAATATTGGTGGCCACGTACAATGAGAATAAATAGGTACACTCAGCCTACACCTGCAGACATGAATGGCATTGAGTAGCTCGTTCTTACACAAGAGCACAGGCAATCGACAAGAGAGTGAGAACTGTTTGTTGGTTTCGTAGAGAGTTTACCAACTTATCCCTTTACAGTGTGATGGAGACACATCGTTTCATGATAGCTAACTAGCCTGGCCAAAGGGCTTGTAACAATGGTTATAATACAAATTGCAACCAGAACTCAGTCATCAATATACCAACAGGCTCACGTATAGAGTCTACCGAACCTCGAACTATCAAGAAGAAATAGAACAGTAAAAAAACAGAGATAAATCAGCTCACGTCGGCGTGCAGCGAAATGGAACCTTAGAGAAGTAGCACGTAATAGCCACATCAGCTATAGGTCATTCCGGTCATGGAGGTCGTTGCCTACATAGGCTACAGTATCCTGACCGACCGTTGCTTGAGCGCCGTACTCTGATAACTTGGATTAAAGCATATCCCTTGGAGCATTGAATGTCAGAGTTTTCTACTCTCATCTGGAGGCTATATGCACATTTACGAGCAAGAATATTGAGACACTCGACGTCATATGACGCAAACACATCACTTGCTCCTGTGTATCTGGGCACACCCACAAACCGTCGCAAAAGCTAATGGATTATATTGATGGAAAAAGTTTCGTTAAGCGGTAATCTGGTCAAAGTTTTGTCGATATCACAGGCATAGCAACAAGAGGAAACTTCATGTTCAAGTAGGTATGTATTTTTGGGCGCGTAAATTCAGGAAGGGTTGGCAAAACCATGGTTTTTGGCTTACGTTTTTTTATATTTTGTTCTTTTATAGTTTCTAGGAGTTTTATCCAATATTAAAAGGATTTTCTGCTTTGTAAGCATGTAGCTAGCAAATCATCAATAATCTTAGTCACTTCATTTCAACTTCGTATTGTAGAAGTATGATTTCAAGAAACACGGGTTAAGAAAAAGCAGTCGTGGCCCACTGCTCTTCACTCAAACCCTCCCCTTTTTGGTCCCTTAAGGACTATGGTCCGATTGTGGCGCGGCCCCACTCAGGTGGTAACGTGGACCAGGGCCTGCAATACTTGCCTGCAGGATCAAACGCCATCACTATTTCCTCCATGCGGTCAGAGAGGGTGGTGTTCAAACTCCGCTCTCTAGAAGGCAACTCAACAAGAAAAAGCAGTTAGCAGAGTACCTGTATTTGCTAAGGCTACATTTAATATCGAACTGCAGATATGCTACGATTTATATTTCCAATATGAAATCCTCCGAAAAATTTGAACTTTAAAACACTTCAAGTTACAAATACAACTTGACAGAAATACCTAGCTATTAGCTTATTGAAAACAAAGTAATGGATAAAAAAGTGATAGCTATAAAATCCTTCAAAATACTTAGAAACACTTCAAAATACAACGAAATCTCTTCAGAAATAGCTAGCTACTAGCTAATTATAAGCAGAGTATTGAACTGAAAATAGTGAAATCGCTATATGCCTACATCCTTCTGAAGAGCTCACTAGCTATATAACAGCAACTATAACTATTACATCAAATTTTCATTAGCTGTTAGCTCACCAGAATATAGTTATGCACCTCTAAATTGACATAACACAAAATTTGATACGTTATGTTAATAAACATAAACATTAGTTAAACTAATCTGTCTCAACAGTCCAACAGATTCCTAAATAGAAGCACAATACTTCATCCTTTCAGTTTTGTAAATACAATTTAATTATTACTAGAAGAGTACAAGTACTACTGTCTATTTTGCAAATTTTTTGAATAAAAACGAAAAAAATAGAATAAAAAACACGTTTTTATGTTCGTTTAAACCATGTTTTTTCAATTATTTGGTACAAACCATTTAGTTAAACCAGCCAACCCTGAATTCAGGTATACGTCTTTACAGTCCGAAAATTTTCATGCAAACCACACAGTAGAAAATTATCTCACTACAATCGTTGCCCATACTTTCTTGCATTCAAGCTATTCGAAAATCGAGATGCTATCACTTTTTGAGGTTCGATCACAACTAAACGTGACTCTCATGGTGAGCCCTCCACTTTCTACCACTGCACACAAATACATTACTTTTTGCTAACATTCAAATTTCAACACATATGAGAAGAGCGTCATCAAGGTGAAAAAAAAATATTAAAACCACAGAGTAGTGTGCCGCAAAGAGACTGACACCTTAACTTAACCGTCCACTGGGCCTTTCGTACGTATGCCAGATAGCATATTTCTGTAATCTTACAAAACAATATAATCAACATCGTCGAGTTTGTATGTGTGTGTGTCACCAAAATAATTCAAAAAGTTAATGACGAATTTTAAGGAACTTACAGGGATTGTTAGGTACCTTAGGAATTAGGAGAAACATATGATTAACTTTTGGTGAAAATTCGTTCATCCGTCTGATTGTCTGCCCGTTTGTTCTTAATAACGTATCATAACTCAAAAACTTATGGACGGACTTCTACGAAATTTGCATGACCAAATTTCTGTGTCGATCTGTCAATTCGTTTGTCTCTGTGTTCAACTTTATTCTTGTTAGCAAAATAACTCAAGAAGCTATGAATGGATCTTTATGGAAATTACAGAAATTCTTAGTATGTTAGACATTAATGATTAAATAATGCAATGATCAGTTGGACTGTTAGTGCGTTCAACTAATGTATGTCAATTAATGTTTGTTAGCAACATAACTCAAGAAAATTACAGAACTTATTCTAACTGTCAAAAGGTACAAATGAAGGAGATTTTGGTCTTGATACAAAGGAAATGTTTCAGAACCCCTTTGAAAGTTTCATTACCGTTGCCTTGCTTGGTGGGGATATGAGCTCTCGGAGTGCTCTATTTCATTAGCCTAATACTTGGCTGCTTGCTAATGTAAGAGTTTTTTCCGCATGTCACCTAAAGAAGTGGGGACACTTGTGCTACTTAGATGAATTGAAAAGAGAACACTCATCTCTTATGACAATTTGAAGCGGTTGTTTTAGTGTATCCTTCAGAAGCATATTAGAAACGAAAGCACGTTAAATGAAGACAGGTAGTAACAAATTTTCCGCCGTCATATTTGGCAGGTACTCTAGTACCATGTACAGTTCATTTACTACAGATAGGTATACCAGCTTCAAGGGAACACCCTTTCGCCCAAACCCAGCCAATCAGCGACCGCCGTGCCGCCATCTTTGCCAATCAGCGACCGCTGGGACTGGCGTCAATTTAAGCCAATAGCCGACTGCCACGTCACTATGCTGGTGTAAACAAATGAGTCCGCGAGCGGCGGCTTCGCCGGCTCCTTGTACTGCAGTATACCAGAAGAACATTCCCGCCAACTGTTTATCATTTATTATCACAAATTGGAAATACCCATACACTAGATTACATAAGTAAAGAAAAAGAATAAACCATAGACTTTATGAAGTATATTGCATCTTGATTTCCAGCGCCATAAAAGGAACTGTGGAAATCATTCGAAAATGTTTGGATAAGTTGAAGCGAAGGCTTTGCGCGAAATAGAATATTTTGCGTGTGTTAAAAAAGACAAAATTAACAGCTTTTCATTCACCAAGAAAACTTTTCATTAAAACAGGTTATAAAGTAGAATGTTATACACGCATGAAAAGCACAATAAACTGCAACTGGACAATTTTACCAACGTTTATACCATGACCAATCGCGACACACACTTCACCTCTTGCACACACGGGCCATATTGGAAATTACCCAAGATGCTTCTGTCTTGGGATTACCCAGGATGCTGCGCTGCAAATGGAGTAACACTATTGGCTGATACATTTTTTGGTGACGGCACTATGCTTCAACTGCAGGTGCTGCGGGCTCTATTGTCTGTCATAACTATCTGTAGTAAATGATCTGTGGTACTATCCTGATATGATCCTCATATGGTAGTTTTAACATTTTTCACTAAAAACATGGAAAAGTGAATCACCATTTTTTGTTTTATTTTCTTCGCCCGTCATTTTCAGGGATGATGCGGCTAGGGATGTGGCGATTATTCGGCTTCGGCTTCGGCAGTGCCGAATATTCGGCAAAATGCCGAATATTCGGTTTCGGCCGAATACAAGTTCAAATTTTGCCGAATAATTTTTTTCGGCAATGT
>LQNS02278145.1:12456443-12467855 GCA_001587735.2 Parhyale hawaiensis
ATAATTTGGGACGGCCATTATGCAGAAATGCCTATTTCCTATTGTAAGGAAAGAAACTCTCTCACTCACACCACCTGAGGTCCTGGCGAAGCTCTACTCTGCGATTAGTCAGACCCGAAGCTTCGCAGCCAACCTGTTCTATTGGCTGTTTGTGTGCGTGCGTGCGTGCTTGCGTGCGTGTATCCTTTCCGAGGTTAGCTATGGGTTAGGTGACACAACGCACCTCTGTCTCTCCCTTGGCTGCCGTACTGGTGACAGGTGAGAGTGTATGTGTGTGTGTTGTGTGTTCCCGTGTCACAGAGACTGAATACAATTCTCACAATTTTTTGCTAAACTAATATGCTTGTTCATTTATTTTCAGGAAATAACTTCAGGAAGAACTTTGTGTAATGGAAAATAGAAAGACTGATTTTTATTCAAAGCTAGTGAAAGCTGAGGAAGGGAAGGGAAAGCATCAAATGCTTCGAGTTTGTCGCATAGAAATGAATACGAACAAATTATGAATCGCTTGGGTGAACTTAAAAGTGATAACATTAAAAAAACTCAAAAAGATTATCGTTTGCTAAGAAAATATGAAATCCTTGAGGTTTCAGTTGAAGGTATCACTGTTAATAAACTGCAGAAAAATGGAACTAATCTTAGATTCGTATGCGCTGAAGACGTGTTCGATGCGATCGATGCTATTCATCGTGCAGCTGGACATGGAGGTAGAACTATTATCTATAAGGAAACAAGTAAAAAATATGCCAATGTTTCAAAATCCCAAATTGAGTTATATTTACAGTTCTGTGAGTCGTGTCAAATGAAAAAGTGTACTGTACGCAAGTCTGTGACTGTGAAGCCAATTGTATCCAACAGCATGAACTGGTTTAATGTCAATAAAATTACCTATGTTCGCTTTAATGAAATTTGTTATAAAGTTGTTTATTTTTCACAATGGCCGTCTCAAATTTTGGCCGTTTTGCAAAATGTTTAGAATTTTAGTTTTTTTTTTTTTTTTAAAACGTTTTAGAACCGGCAAAACGTTTTACATCCCTTAAAGACCATTAAAACGTTTCAATGGTGCTAAAGCCAGAAAAAGCATAATGGCCAGCCATTTTGCAAAATGGCAATTTCGAAAAATGGCCGTAACATATATATATATATACGTACCACACAGCCGCAAAAAATCCTAACAAAAAATAGACCTTATTTCTCTTAACGAACCAAATTGCATTAATTGTAGGACTCTGCAATGTATATGTACAGATGTAGAACTATATGCTCCTAAATATTTAACGAAAACATTATTACTGCTCTCAGTTTGTTCGCGGGTGATGAAAATCGGCAAATACTATTTCATAAGGCTCTTAAATGGAATCTGTTTGTTAATTATTAGTATAGGCCTAGTCTGGTCTGTGAGGAGGAAGGGAGAATTATGTAGATTGGTCTAAAAGCATGGAATTTTGCTCAGGGGTAGTTTTTGACATGCTGGCGCTAAATCTGTCGGGAACCCAAGCTAATTCTCAGTGGTTCCGCCATCTTGGGCAATTCAAAATGGCCACCCTTCAAAGATTGATTTTCTTTCCATGAGTCAATGAAAGGTTGTACTCTTACAAGTAACACCACTTTTCTTGGGTGTTTAACTCCAAAAAAATCAAACTCTGATATCTGATTTATAGTACTATTGACAGTAGAAGCCATACTTCTAGTTCTAACATGGCTGAAAGTCAAAAGTATTTTTTTTTTTAAATCTAATACATTCAATGTTAAACATTCTCACTCAGGCCCAGGTTCTTACATCTGCCCGTGTTTGAAGAATACCATATCAAGCATACATGCTATGCTCACCAGGGCTCTGTCGTGGGCTTGTACAAGCAGAGACAGAAATCATATTCCACATACTGTTATAGTCTCTAGGGATGTGGGCTGGCCGAAGATGCAGAAGTGTCAATCCCATGTTCATGAACTGGTGGTCAACAGTTATGGATTCGGAGCTCCTCATGTGTAGGTTCATCAGGTCTCTACGTGATGGTGGCTTCCGACTGTATGTACAGGTCTGTGATGAGCTGTTTTATTGGTTCTTTGTGATGGACCACACCAACAGTGATCACTGGCTACCATTACATGGGCGTGATATGGTGCAGCTACCGGTGAAGCACTCAGAGGTGTACACAAAGTTTCTCAATGGGAACTTTGTTGGGCAGCTGTCACCTTATAAATTCAGCCTCAATGGCAAGGACCAGTCTCATGGGCAGTCCAACAAGAATTTCCAGGCACTGGAGGTGCACTAGGTCTCTTTGAAAACCTAGAGGTCCTCACTCTCTTCATGTTATAGAAAGGTCTGACTGCACTCGAAGCATCGAGGAGTTTGAAGCTGTTGTTGAGGCAACAACCTCAAGCACTACTCATTTTGTGGATGCAAGTGCTTTGCAGACGAAATTCCGTACTGATGTCCTAGCATTTGTTGAGGTTGTTGAACGGTCTGGAAATCCTTTCGACAATGGCTGTGAGCTTACGGCTCCCTCCGTACACAAAGGAATTGATGGAAGATCAAGATATGGATTAGTTGGCTCAGCTCCACGGCCTAGGCAAACACATGTAAGCGAAATTCGTCGCACTGACCTTAGAGTGAGCAAATTTGCTATGACACACAACCTCAAGCCTCACAAGATCCTCTCCTTTGCCAACCGTCCTGTTATCACAAACACGGGATCCAAATCAGGTTGCTAGTGCTTAAAGAAACAACTTTCTCATAACTAAACTCTTCCTTTCCTTGCCGTGCCAACCTGATGCAGACATGGAAGGATTCTTCCGATATAAGAATCATAGAGAACCACCAAGTCTCTCTGACCAAGGTTCACTGAGGACAAGCAACAAGTCTAACATTTTAGAGTGTCTGAATGCACCCACTGGTATATATCAGATGAAGTGGTAGTGCTGGCAGCTATTGTGCACATGGTTCGGTGCACCACAGCTTACACATTCTTGGGTTATGTGTCCCCGGATCTAGAACCATGTCTAATGTCACATGTGACTCCACCTGCAACACGGATAGGTGCTGTGTGGGTTGTATATTCAGAATAGAACCTGAAAACATTGACACACAAGCGCCGAGTCTTAGACTCACGCACGAGGTTATGGGACGGCAATTCTCACATTCCAAAGCACGAATGGAATGAAGGGTTTTTAGAAAAATCACTGACAACAAGAGGGAACTGTTCATATTCTTGAATATACAACTGGTAAAGCAGAACCTAGGTGGAAGGCTTCTCATCACTACTAGGAAATTGGGAAAGTAAAATAGATAGTATACACATCCTAGTGAGGTCGCTGTCTAGACGTACCACATACCATAAAATAACCGAAGAAAAAAATCTATTATGGCCGCAATTAGTAACACTCAGCGCTAAGGTTTCATTCTTTATGAAATTCCCATGGCAGCTACGTATTGGTTCCACGGTGACTTTGCTGAGATAAATATCCCGAAACCAACCCGCATTCTCCAGTGCAACTGGAGAAGCAATCAATTTGCCCGAGCGCTCGAGAGCGTATATTTCTATATATACTGCGCACTTGGGAAGGCGTTCTCACTCTAGGACAACACTTAACTGCAGCTTGAATTTCTATTTCTTGCCTCCATGGTAAACTGAACATTTCCATCTGCATATGAAATAAGTATAATAATAACAACAGTTTTGTGCTTTTTTCCTCTCTTCTGCTTCATATGATACAAAACCCGAAAAAGTCAGAAGCGCAGCTTTTCAATCCACGCTTAATATCAGAGGTACACTGCAGCACTTTTCCTCCTCACACTGCTGGCCAGACAGCTATTCTGTTTTACTTTTGCCGTATACAGCCATCAAGTCAAGGAAATTGACCATTTATTGTTCACCCACATCAATACTACAGCAATAGCACGCAATGCCTTGGCTAGATGCGATGGCAACTGCTGACTGCTTCTTTCAACAATATTCTCAGTGTAAACTGCTTACCTATTTTTGTCAACATCTGTAGTTACTCATAGGACTGATAGCCCGATAGTTTACATAGATACCGACAGTTTACTATAGCACCTTCAGAAACGCATACTTATGAATGTTGATGGTCTTCCCATAGGTTTTGCTACAGTAAACCATTAACGCTTTCTTATGGCTGACAAACATTTTCCAAGCCGAATATCAGTACCGTCAAATATGACAACTCTGTGAAACACAATATGTTGCAACTTAATACAGAATATTTCAATATCGATCGCTAGCAGCGCGTCTGAGTCTCCTAAGTATCCGTCCTGTATCGAGTAGAACCAATGACCCCTACACTGTTTTACACAATATATCCGTAGGGAACCTTGAGCAGTAGTAAAGCTGTGACCATAACTCATAGGGTCCTAAGATAACAACTTATTCACAAATATAAAAAATGCCATGATTACGCAATCTGTCGCCTTTTGTTTTCAAACTGCATACAAGAAGACAGAAGAAAACCAAACCGAGGCTCTCCAGTATACCCGTGAGTTGACGTGAATTTAGTCACCGTGTTCACGCTCGTCCGAAGATACCCTAGTTAGTACGGTTTAACCGCTTGTATACTTTACGACAAGTATACTGTAAATAAGAGGCAGCACTCGCTCAAATGATGTTCTTGATTTTTACTTCGTAGTTTACGTGTATTTATTGGGGGAAATGTCTCTACGAATAGAAGATAACTATCAGACGTACCCTGTCTCCGAAAATAATATTATTAATGGTGACATAGATACTCGTACGCAGTGGAAGGCTTATGAATCGATCATCTTCCGCTCTTCTTTCGTATGACTAGTACAAGAAAAAAAATAGAAGACAACTGTATGCAGCGCAGCGATATAGACACACGATTGACAATTTGTGACTGTGCTAGCTGCAACTGACTGATCAGCATCGTTTGATCAATACATTGAAGCCTTTTCTGGGATCTCTGAATAAAAATTGATATATGCACTACGTGCCCATAAGCAGTAGGATTCTGTTTGTCTAGTGATGCGACACTGCGCATCGCCTACTCTGCCGGACATAGAAATCTTGTTATAGTGAAGATTTTTATTCCTGGTCAAAATAGTGTATCTTCTGAATCATACTATGTAGTTAATATTATTTTCTATGGGTAGAGATTGTTTTATTAAAAAAATCTAACTGCCGGTATGTTCTATACCAGCTCGTCTATCTGCATATAAGGCAGGCAGTTCTTTAATAATTATTAACACTCTACACCTCCTTAATGCCGCTAATATAAAGAGTTTCAGGATCACCCACAGTTTGCTAAAGATAACTTTCCTGTGGTGCGCGTGTTATATTTGGTAGTACATTCTACATACCTACCCTAATAGAATATTACTTCTGTACCCAGTGATAGTTGTTTGATGTTTGCTGTTACTCAAATGCGCTAGAGTAAAAGCCTATGTATAGCCAGGAAAGCGTAGTATTGTTTTGCAGTGCGAGTGATGCTAGCAAGGTTGCCCAACGCTTGTACCGCGTAAAAATGGCTCAAGCCCCAACCAATGCAGAAAGACGGTTTTAAGCCTCCCTCCTGTTGGTTACCGTGGCATCTCCACTGCCAAACCAGCGGTCGCTTGGTGACAACTGACCTTGATAGCGCATCTAGCTCCCGTTGCATTATCAATCGATATATGCTCTCGTATAAAACAATCAAGGGGGGTTACATTCCTTGCACAGACATGGTGGCACTGATTGGATCAGCAGGTACTGCAATGCTGTACCAGTGCGAATCAAAATTTCTTTCATTTCCCAGGTTCTCAAAGAAGTTTCAGTGTCATGATTAAGATTATCAATCGAGAAAAAGAAGTGTGATTCTGGTGCGGGTACTTCAACTTTGACAAGATTTACAAAAGAACTTCATGTCGCTGCGAAGTCACTGATCGAACCGTAACTTTGTTCCTGACTAAATTATCTCTCTTTCCCCGGTGCAGTGTGAACAATGAATAAGATATCGCTCGTCGAAAATTATATTAACTAAACTATTATAGGTGTAGCCTCAAAGGTTCTACATGTGATTCTTCCTAACTTGAAGCCTGTTTTAGTTTTGTAGGTCCAACTTATAAGCAGGTATGAGCTGTTTCTTTGGTTTATGCTACTTAGTTTATTCTGCAGACCTATCATTGGTCTTTCATATAACGCTATCCCTACGTGAATACCAGTTACGAATACGATGGAAAAAACTATATGTTAGTCAAGTGTTAGTAGCAAGTTTCATTTCAGCGACCAATGGTGCATTAGCAACAATACTAACTTCGCAGCCAGAGAAAAAAAAAAACTTTTATTTTCCCCCACCTGTGTATTGGAGTATCTTTATGAAAACCTACGGCTATATAGAGATACTGTATCCTCTATTCAAAAGACAATAATTCCCATCTCTTGATGTTCATTAACATATGCCACTTCTTTAAAGGAAACAAATTATCACAATTGATGAACGTTTGTAGAATGGGAGCAATACCATACCGATGTCCTCAAGATTCTGCTAAAGTGTGCCTTATGCCGAAGCCACATATACATTCGCACAAGCAACGGAAGCGAGGATGAGCAACTTAGGCCGGAGCCCACAGGAAATGCAACAAGCGACGCAATGCGATGTTTACAGGAGTCGTGTTGCAGCAATGCACGGGTGTCGCAAGGCGTCGCAGTTGCGACGGTGGGGGCAGCAGACTGCTGTACCCTCCGCTACATTTTGTCGTGTAACAAATTTGTCGCGTTGCACGTCGCTTGTCTCGTCAATGGGGCGGCGGCCTTTCTCGTTGTTTTGACATATATTTTAACTCGGTAGCATAGATACGGTGGCATAAACGACATACGAACTGCCCGTCCTGGCATCACGCTCCATGACAGTCTAGCGAGGCCTCGGCATAACATGATCATAAGTCTGCTACGCATTTCACTAAACAGTACTAGCGGTAGCGGATCCCGTTCCAAGTTTTTAATCCATAAAGTAGCAGCTCGTACGATACGAGCACGACGTTCCGGAGTTTGAATGTTTTCAGTTATGCTATAAATACTCACTGAAATAACGCTTCTAGTGAATAAATGTATTGTGAAGAGCACTAAAATGTGTGCGATATCCTCTTTTGCAATCGCCAGCTTCAGGCATACGCGGACTTTGAAAGGTCACACGCCGTTCACCTAAGTTCTTTTCAGGTTTTAGGTTATTTTCCCCGTGGCCAATTCGCCGTGATGTAATATAAAATATAAATATATGTAAATATATAATACATAAATTACACCTAACCATGCATAACCTAATATGCTTATTAATTTATTATTATTAATATTAATAGTTTCAGTTCAGCAGCGGAACTTCCCAAGAATTGGAAGGGTAATAGAATAGGTGGAATAAAATGAAAAATACAATAACCTAAAATGTAATGATGCACAAAATCACAGAGCTTAGTGATTTACTACACATGAAATTATAGAAAAATCATATTAAAAAATAATCAATAACAAAATTCCAAATCCAGCCATTTACAGAAAAAATGAAATAAAGTTAATAATCACATACCTACTGGAACTTAAAATACCATAATTCACGGGAAAATTGTACATCTTGGTCATTTACTAAAATATTACCGAGTGACTAAAAATAACTAAACTGTGCTAAGCAAAAATGAAAAAGAATGCGTTTTAATTAAAATTGTATAATTGACCAAGCTATCGTCAACATTGGGTCCGTCAGCAGAGGCTTCGCATTGCCCGGCCAGTTGTCACTTTAGGCCGGCTGCACACGAACAACTTTCGTTGCCGCTAGGAGCTTAGAGGCAACTCAACTTATCCGTGTCCGTAGCTACGGCACCGCTTCAGCTTACACAAAATTTAGCTGCTTCAAAAATTTTCAAATATTTCAGTCACTACTGCAATTTCTACACCCTAGCGAGTGGCGATGTTGAACTTTCACCGATCGCTCTTAATTATGAGCGGTTGGTGTTCACAACGATTGGTACTTTAAGAATTACAGCACGATGTTCATAGACGTCATGCTGAAGTCACGGCCACGGCTGTGCAGTCGGATAAGCTAAGTTGCGTCTAGGCTGCTAGCGACAACGAAAGTTGTTGGTGTGCAGCCGGCCTTAGACCGATCCAGCCGGACGACTTAAATCCAATTAAAATTGTGTATAGAATTTTCAAGGTGTATTGAGCATGAAAGTTAACATTAATATTTAAGTTATCGATAAAAATGAAGCAATTTGCAGAATAAAAAGGTGAACCATACTACATTTAAAAAGCATATTAACTATGTAGCTTATATCGCAAACTTTTCGGAACATAACATATCCATCATCGATTAGCGCTGTAAAAAAGGAAAAGAAAACATATATAGATCAGTCGGAATAAAGTTAGGGACGAAAGCATTCACTATCACCCACTAAGAGACGTAAATAAGAAAAACAAAACAAAGGAAACAAAAGCCTAAGTAAGAATTTATCTAAAAGCCATGCAAAGGAAGGAACAGACGTAGTTAACAGCTAACTAACGACATTCAAGAGGACTGCCGATTGACAAATCTTAGTCATTTTATTCACTCGTTCATGTCTTAGTAAATGACCAAGATGTGCAAGTTTTATGGGAGTTATTATATTTTAAGTTCCAGTAAATGATTTTTAATTTTTTCGGTAAATAACTAGATTTGGAATTCAGTAGCTATTCCGTATACAATAGTTGAATATTTTTTATATTATTATTTCATGTTTAGTATATGACTTATATCGGTAAGGTTGTGCATCATTGCATTTTAAGTTACTGTATTTTCAACTTTTTTCACCTTTTCTATTTATTACCCTTTTTCTTCCTGGGAAGTTTTGCAGCACAACTTGCTATATGGGTCAGAAGCTGAAGCTGAAACTTTTCCTAGTAATAATATTAGCATATTAGGTTGGGCGTGGTTGGGAATGATTTATCTATTATTAAGACATTTATGTATACATCACGGCGAAATGCCCTCACGGGTAAAAGGCCTAACGGTGAAAAGACCGACGGTGAATTGACCGACGGCGAAATGACCGACGGCGAAGAGACCTGTCATGTTCATTTCATGGGCATCTTAGCTACCGCATCACCCTTGGGAACGGGACGTCGGTCGATCGGAACGTCAGCTTAATAGCAGAGTGTACAGTAATGGGGCTGCGGGACAGAGGCATCCATCGATTGTCAATAAACCTTGGAGTAAATATATTGCCTACTTGTAGAATATTTTTTCTAAGTATATATTACTCCAAAGTTATGGACCGATCTGTATGAAATTCACTGGAGTTGTTAGGGTTGTTACTAGGAGTAAATAATAAAATTTTTGTGCTGATCTATTTACCCGTTTGCTTGTGTATAGGTTTGCGTTTTGTGTTTGTCAGTAACATAATTCAAGAACTTATGGACGGATCTTCATCTAATTTTTCTAAGATTTGTTAAGCGTGTTAGAAGACACAAATCACCAAATTTTGGTGATGATTAATTTGTACGTTTTTACATTTGAATAACGTTTGTCGCAATGTTTGGCCGAACACTCAAAAATTTTTGGAAGAATCTTCACGAAAATTACAGAAACTCATATGACTACCATGAACCACAAATCACTAAATTTTAGTGACGATAAGCCAATCGTATTATCAGGACCAGTCTGAATTTTTCATCAACTTTGCCTTGGTTGCCGAAAGTATAGGCGCTCTCAGAGAATGCTTCTTATCTATGCTGCTTATGGTCTTTCTTCCCAGCTCTGCCGCTGATGTTTAGCATTGCCAAAGAGATTATGTTTTCATTGCGTTTGTCTGTTTATGTGTTTGTCTGTTATTCTGTTTGCTGTTGCTCTTTCACCAAGATAACTCAAATATGGATGGATGGATCTTTAAGATAGTTATGGATGGATCTTTAAGAAATTTACAGGGATTGTTAGGCATGTTAGGAGTAACANCTTTAGTGTTTCCTTTCTTTACTGCTTTCCTTGCACCCCTGCTGCTGTGGCTACGTTAGCTTTGGCAAGGTTTGCATCGGCTGCCTGGTCCCACAATAGGAAGTTGATGGTCTGTGGCGGGTTGCTCTCCCGTCCCGCAACAATGTTAGTAGTAACAGATGATTACTTTTTGCCGTTTATTGAAGATCCGTGCATTCTTATGTTTGCTTGTTTGTCTCTTTTTTTCTTACTACCATTACTCAAAAAGTTATGGACAAATAATCATGAACTTTACATGAGTTGGTAGATTGTATATCACTAAAAGTAAATGATCACACTTCTGTGATGATCTGTTGGTTCGTTTGTTTCTCTCTGTATTTTATTCATTTTTTGTTAGCAAAATAACTCAACAAATGAGGAACGGATCCTTCTGAAATACGGGAATTTTTAGAAATGCTAATTAAAAGACAACGATCATATTTTGGTGATGATCGATTAGTCTGTTGGGTGTTTGACCAATGTTTGTCAGTAAATTTCTTAACAGCATACCTAACTATAAAAAACAAGAATGGATTTTCAAGAAAATTGTACAAACTTTTATTTCTGTTCAAAGGAATACATAATTTGATTTTGGTGCTGATACAAAGGAAATCATAGCTTTTAGAACCAAATTGAATTGTTTTGTTACCGTTTTCTTGCCTGGCGGAGCTGTACGCTCTCAGCGTGCTCTACTGTAGTTCCAGGAAAAAAAAATTCCCATATAACTTGATCTACTCCTTCTTCATTCATTAATTCTTTGGGCATGGATTACTTGTTTTTCTTTCTTTTTTCTTTTCTTACGCTTGCATGCTTCGAGTAATTCTTCTATTGGCACACTAGAGAAACTCAAACTACTACTACTACTACTACTACTATTCAAACTACAATACAAACGCTCTAACTTGTTTATTTGTTAGTTACAATTGTTCTTTGTACTCTATCTTACATACTAGAGTGCTCGTGCTGTCAAGAATGACAGCGAACAATTTGAGACGACCCGTCTTCATTCACTATTTACCTCTGTCACTAATATGCTTCCGAAGGATACGCTACAACAGCCGTCTCAAATTTTGTTAAAAGATAAGTGCTCTCTCTTTCAATCCATGTGAGAAGCACAGTCGTCTCCCACCATAGATTACATGCGGAAGAAATCTTACCTTAGAGAGCAGCAAGTCTCAGTGAATTTAAATGAATTTCCCTCCGTGTATCCATGATACCCAACCAGTCTTCAATACATCGAAGATTATGTGTTTAAGTGAAATCAGCGGAGACCGTCAAGATAGAGAATCAGCTCCGTCAAAAGAAAAACGGCAAGCGGAAAAAAAATGTCTACTACAGGAAAAAATCACATCGCCTCGTCCGCCCTTCGTTGATTACCTTTTGAATTTGTACCTGGTAAACTGAGAACAAATATATTGTTCGATGTATGGAGAAAGTTATGAAATAAGACTGCATGGCCGCACTAAG
>LQNS02278145.1:12527196-12543675 GCA_001587735.2 Parhyale hawaiensis
ATATATATATATATATGGGGCGTATTGACCAATCGTACTGCAGGTATCAGTTTTAAATTTAACGTGCACGTTCATGCAACCGAGCTCGACTCTATTTTCCTTATCATGGATACAACCGTACTACGGCATACATCTAATTTCCTGTTATCTGTTACTGATGAAGAGCGTAACACACGAAGGTAGGAACAACGTTATTAATAATATAGCCTAGTGGACCCATACGTGAAATCGATATGTATGCTCTCTTCTTTGACTTGCCGTTTCCACATTTTCCCTTTCAAGCTTATTAGCAGCTCATATTCCCTTCTGTAATCTTTCTGCTTCAAGTCTTTCTTGCCACCATGCCGCATAGGCGCTTCATCTCTCTCTTTCCATTGGTATAGCACGTCTTCAGTCTTCATTCGTCAGACTGTAGTAGTCTCGTTCTTCTCATACGTTCCCTATCGTCTTTCTTAATTAAACGTGAGTCTTCAAAAGTAAAATCTTGGGCAACCATGGCCTACTATAATGGAGTAACACACTGCAATCAACTTGAATGCGACTCCAGTCAGCGTAGCTGCATCATTGAGGTTGTGAAATTTTAGCATCTGAAGCGAAATCTGTACTCTCGGAGAAAGGCAGTGAGGTCGTAGAAGATATAATTGTGCCAACTTTTGAAGCCCTTGTACAGGAAGTTCCTGTGGCCCCGGAACACCTGTATTGGATTTGGAGCCAACGCAGCAGAAAATATTCCGAAATTGAGGAAACATTAATTTACTTGTTTGAAAATTGCATTGAAACTTTGGAATTCTCGGTATCACAGCTACATCTTACTGTGTTCACCTGACAAATTTTTTACAAAATTTAACATTTTCAATTTCGACCATCTTCGACCCTATTATACCTGATGAGCTGAGAACAGCAAAACGTACGTCGTGGTTAACCAAATTTAAACTTTTTGCTTCTCATCGTATTCTTCAGTATTTTATATAATGCCGTCTCAAAACAATATGATACGGTATAATTGTCTGCTACCCGTGAAATAATTATCTACTGCCCGTCCTGAGTGCTCCGTTGATCGTCTGCCGAATTTATACGTCGTGACTTGAGATAAAAAAGTTATAGAATCAGAATCCAGAAGCTGCATACATATTGTTCCTATTTCAAGAAGTGTTTCAAGCAAGAAGTGCATTCAGATGAAGGGTTTTGCCGTTTTCTGCTACTTGGTCATCGATCTCTATGAAAACATAACAAAATCTGCAACCTGGCCTATTTTTCGCCTATCTATGTCCTTAAGAGCAGACACGAAATAAATAAATAAATACACATATCGTTTTATTAAATAAGGATGATTATTACCTCAGCCAGGGAAGTTATGTTTTTGTCGGAGTTGGTCTCTCTCACACTGCCTGTTGGTTACTTAGATAATTCAAAAGTACATAGGCTCAAATTTGCAGAGATTGCTTGGGATATATTTACTACTTTGGATGATAATCCGTTTAACCGTTTCTTTGTCAATCTGTATTACTTGGTGCCAAAACTCAAAAAGTTTCAAACGGATTTTCATAAAATGTTCAGAATCTGTAAGAAATATTACGAAAAACAAATACCCAAATTGTGGTGACAGTTGCTGGTCCGTTTCCTGTTTGCCTCTCTATTTGTCTCCGAGTTTGTCAGCAACATAACTCAAAAAGTTAAGAACTGATATTTAGGAAATTTGCAGGAAATGTTACAAAAGTTGCGAAAAATAAATGACCCGATTTTTGAGGTGAGGCGAAGTTCAGTTTACCTGTTTGTCTCTGTGTTTACTTCTCCGTTTGTCAGTACATAACTCAAAAAGTTTTGAACGGATTTTCAAAAAAAAAAAAATACAATAACTGCTAAGGGTGCTACAAGGAACAGTTGATCAAACTTCGGTGATGGCCAACGAAAAACTTTGGATTTATGATCACAATGAAGCTTTTGTTAACATTGCCTTGCTTAGCGGAGGTATGCGCACTCAGAGTGTTTCTCTAGTTACCTATCAGCAGTATCATTATCATCATCTCTGTCCCTAATAATTAACGTTTTAGTGTATTTGTTGTTCCTTCAATTCAGTGATACAAGTACCACTTTTTGAATTTTGTGGTTGCAGGTGGGGCTTCGGGGACCCGAGAGCGTTCACCGATGAGCGCTGCATTGGCATTTCCACGTCCGACCAGTACTACTATGACTACTGGTGTGAAAGGGTAGACAACAACCTCTTCGAGGTGCTGTGTACCTACAGCGCTTAGAAAAGCGGTTTGTTAACCCTTTACCAGGTGGTTTTTGCCATCTACTGGAGGATTTTTATCCCCTGGAGGATCGTCTGTACACCATTAGGGGTTAATTTTACCTCTGGAAGATTGTATTTATTTTCTTAAGAAGCGTGTTTTCTTAGTTGTGGGGAGTTTCAACTCCCCTGATGTTTTTTTTTTCTCCGCAAGTAAATCCCTTGCAGTTGTTTCAAATTTCCTTGCTGTAGCAGCAGATTCGCTTGTGCTGACAATGCATCGCTCAGTGAACTATTAGCTTCTAAAATAGCTTTGTTCTCATATTCTAGAAGAATAATAAATAGGTAATACTAATAATTGAATAGCCGAGGTACCATAATAGCTGCTCGTCTCGGTTTATACTCTTGTAGTCCGAAGGTGACCTTCTTCTGTCCATGTTTACAAATCATAAACATCAATTTGCGCAAACGGATTAGAACACTTGAAGCCGTTAAGATCAAAGTTTCTTGTTTTGATTTTAATCCTGTTTTGTATTTTTCTGTAACAGACTGTAACAATCTTTGCCCGAAACATAACGATCCTAAGCGACTTTGAAGTACTTCTGACTTTGATCATGACAAAAAGGAGATGCAGGCCATGCGGCATTTATCGGCCGCCTACAAGTACATAGTGAGCGTTATTGGGTGATATCAGATAAATGCCCATAAATTTCCAATTGGGTAAAAGCGTCGACACGACGTGCGTCTTCAACCTATCCCATTGAATCCAAATCCCTTTTAATGTTATTATTATAATTAATGCTAGTATTAATATTACCAGTGTGGCTAAAACAACACGCCAAGAATATTCAAATTAAACAATGAACCGCTCCAAAACGCCCTCTGATTTTCGTTGAAATATCCCTTAAAAAACCATTCCCGAGTGCTCTTGATCCTACACTGTCGATGTAATGCCTTTCTTACTCGAATCCACACTAACATTAAGTATGAACAGACAGCTCAAAATACTTTTCAAGTGTAAGCTAGAAGAAACTGCCACTAATCAAAGCCGGATATTTAGTAGCATAAAATTAAAGAACTGACGGATAATTACATATCGAACTACGATTCAAAATGGCAATCGACGACGCCGTAAATTCATGAGTGCAATGGTGTAACTTATCGCCCTCACTGGTATTTGGTACTTCCTGCCAATGAGATTGAGTTTAATTACCATCGTATTTGACGAAATGATATACGGAAAATTGGAAGACGACATACTGTAGCATACAGATCTTGAGAAATGAGAAGACGGGAAAGGGTGAAATGAACAGCTGTGAATACATTTACAATAATAGAGATACATAGACGTGACCTGTGTGATCGGTGAAAGTGTCTCTCTTTTGTGTGTTGAAACTTTTAGGTTTTTAACAAAAGATAAATTAATTATTCATCGATAACGCTGTTGTTATCAAACGTGTCCACAGGTTCATGTAAGTTTCTCGTGAATTCTATTCAGATTTTAACCAGCCATTAGAGTAGTTATAAGGGCGTAAGCGAAAGGTTTTTTCAAACGTAGTTTTTAAGCCCTGCAGAACAATAAGGTTCAAAATTATCGACTTTACATACAATTCTCAACCATTTCTACTCAGATTTACGCCTTTCTGACTTCAGAAAAACAAACGACAGGTCTCAATCTGTACAAACTGATGGTGCAAAGAATTATTTTTTCTACTTTTGATAAAGCTGTCACTTTCGCCCCTATTGTTCTAGGGCCCTCATATAGTGATGCTTATTATTGGATTCCACTTCCGACAAAACATCAGGAAAGAGTTGAAAATTGCATGTGCTGATTGTTGTACTGCCTCCTAAATTGTCTCGACATTCTGTCAATTTTCTATAGATACACAGGAAAATATACCGTTAATGTATTCTTCTTCTTAAAGTAAACATCTGTATAATTAACGTATCAATCTATAAGCCTATTCAAGTTTCACTCGACTGGCTCGTCTAAGGCGATGCAAAGATGTAAACCAATCCTACACGTCCGAAATCTCATACAAGCGCCTTAATTCGGCCAAATTAAATCATGTTGCAGGTGTTAAATGCAAACTGAGTATGTTTTGAGACCCTGAAAACTCCATTAGGTAGGCAGAGCTGAAGTAAGTTTCAGGTTTTTCGTGGTTAATTAAATCCAAGGTCGGCGCCAATTAGCGGGCCGAAGCCAATGCACCCCTTGAAGGTTTCGAACGAGTGAGCTTCGCATAGGTGGACTTTGACGAATCACTGGACCGAACCTTGTTGACGCTTAAGCTATGTCTGTTGAGGTCGGTCATGGAGGACCCATCCAGACGCCCATCCATCTGGACCATCAAGAGTGGCTCTGCATTTGTCAGAAAATATGACATTGGAGAAATCAGTTTTCATGTTCTCTTTAGCCCATTTGACCCTATTTTCTTTATGAGTTTTTGTTAGATGTTGTTGTTTAAGTGCATTTTTCACTTTCACTTGCTTCTGCAGAACCTCACATCTTGTCTTTCTGCTTAGTATTGGGGCTCCAGCGTCTTCAAATATCGCCTTACTTGTAGAAAGTTGTTTTCTAGCGATAGAAACATTCAAATGTCGCATATCCCGAGCATTCAATTTTCTCGTAGAGGCTCTATCCGGAATTTTAAGGCTGACCTAACCTTCAATTGCATAAGCCTTAATTGTTCGGTGATCACGCTGTAACTCCTTGGAAACTTCGAGTGTTGTCTTACCAAGAGTCAATAACGAGGTCACTTTGATCCTTTTCTTCACTTTTTAAATCGCATTTCTTGCCCATGTTGACTAGAGAGTGATGTTGCATAATCTGGGGTAACAGCAGAACCCCGTGCGATGAGCAAATGTTGAGAAAACGTGAGAAATTGTTCCGATTTCTTTTTCTCTAGTTGTTTTTATAGTCACTACATACCTGTGTACTAACTTACTACTCGCATTTTAAATGTTTGGCACTTATCTTGAAAAATAAGTAAAAAAAATGTATTTGCATCATCAAAGGTAACGCCCTGTAATACTAGGCTATGTTACTGCAAGCCCTACAAATAAGTTTAGGTGCCATACTATTACAGAGACGAACAAGCTACAGATCTTGCACAGGTGACAGAAAATGGGTGGAGAGTTAATTCAATGTTACACTAAAAGAGCCAGGATTTCCAAAACAGAAATAACTGGGAAAAAATACGTTTCAATACAATATGGCACTGAGCTGAAGCCAGAATTCGAAACGTATTGAGGATTTAGGTTGGAACAAAAAGCTCCGCATGCTCTCCAGTATTGTGGAACAATAATAATGAGTCATTTGTTTATGTAACGCGTGGAGGTTTTTTTTTCTTAATACTGATACAATTCAACAAGTACAATACTTAACTCACAAAACATAGTGGGGCAATAAGACAATGCTTTCCAAGTTGCATATGACAGGACATTGGACACAGGAAACAGTCAAATCAACCATTCTAGAGCAGGAGCTCCCAACGGGAAGTGGTCGCATCCCTGCGAGGTGAGCTTTCAAGTCCAGGAGGATAGTGAAACCTTAGATTATTTGAACGTCATTCAGAGATAAACTTGACTTTCTGGCGTAAATTTAGATAATTTTAATTCTTCATCATCATATGAGGTATTAATTTTGTAGGGGTTCAAGCACACAGCAAAAGTTTTTTAGGGGTGCCAAGCACAGATAAGTTGGGGAACAATCGTTCTACAGCAAATGATTAAAAGGATATCGTTAAGATGATGCTATAGTAGGTATTGTAGGTGAAGTTACAATTCACGCAATCTTAGAATATATAACGCTGTATTGCTACAACGGAAGCTTCTATATACAAAATGCAATGGCATAACACACAGATGTTATTTGTATACATGACATCTTATACAATGTGCAACTACCTACACTATTTACATTCTACATAGTTGTACATGCAGCGGTGCAGAGGTATTCCTGAGACAAAGTAATGGATCAGTTAATGCGTTGTTACCGTACGGCAACACCTAGAGCGCATAGCTAAAGGTTTGGCACAATTATAAACTAAAACACCTCGTGACGGAAGACCATTCGTACATTATTTGTACACAAGCATAAAATGACGTCATTATCCAAAAGAATCTATATTTTATAAAACACTGTCGTAGTAGTAGTAGTAGTAGCACAGAATTTCACCAGCGCATCAAGGACACAATGTCTAGATCTCGCCGAACCACTCATGTGATTTAATACAGGCTCGTGTACCACTAAGGCGCGTTGAAATCATAAATAATTTTTTTTTGTCCCGGCTTTTCTACCGGGAGGTCTCAGAGTGGTCAGGAAAAAGGGGTAAGTTGTGCATCTCTAACATCTGGGCACGGCTGAACGCTTTCGCTCAGCTATGTCGCACAGGGGAAGGAAACGAAATACAAGAAGGTCGGAGTCTAGGTCGACCACTTCGATCGGAAGCCCACCTCCCGAAACAGAAGGTGAAGTATTGAGAGCCTACCTAACTCTGCAAAACTAACCTCATCAGCAGGAACTGCGGCAAGCTGCAACATCCCCTGCGGAAAAGGCACTCGGGAGCCTTGGGTGTGTGAGAGAAAACGCTATTTTACAACACATCCTACATTTTATACAAACTCCCTTATGTCTGAAGATTTACATATAGGCCAACAATAAATCAGATAATATATCGTCCCGTAGATGCAGAGTCTTACCGTGTTCACGTGTCCCTCATTCTAACGCGCGTTCGCTCAAACTGATGGACGCGGCGCGTTGATTTGAGAGAAGCACCTGCAGCAAACGCGGTAGAATGAAGAATGAAGCACGTCCTATTTTATGAACGTACTACGTCATTCAAGTTCAGCAAACAGAACTTATAAATGCTAAATTTATCCTCTGCAGCGGCCACAGATCATGGGCAAGTCGGCAAAAATGTTTTTTTTTTTTCTTCACTTTAATGATCAGAGTCACTGTTCATTACTCCCGTTTAAGAGTAGAAAACTAGCAAACCTGAACATGTTATAAGAACACAGACGCGGTCATTGATTTGGTGGTCCAACTGATTGCTCTGTGCTGACTACTCTTTTGTCTGTTTATCAGGCTATAACTATATTTAAAATAGGCTATTCCCTATACTGCAATTTGACACACCTTAGCAAAACGAACATATATACATAAGATTATGGGATACGAATGTGACTTCACACCGACGCGAAATATAAGCAAAATTGTAAAGAAACGATATCATAACTGAACGCGCAGCTCATTCACATGAATGAAGCACACTTCTACGAGTGGACTGAGACAAAAAAAGTTGACGCGCATTGCTCGTGTTCATTGTTCGTCATTGATCGCGTTACGATGAGGGACGTGTGAACTCATGCCACTTATTATCACTGCCAAGTGTCACAAGACTTCGAACGCCATCACAATTGATTCCCTTGTCAATTATTGTGTCATGTATTTGTAGGGATAAAAATATGATTGGGTTACAAAATCTCAAAATCTGACTTTTGTATTTTTATAACTTTTTTCGTTCGGAGGATACATAATGGGAACAGGTAAAGCGGGATATTTGCAAGAATCATTCTCGCCCCTGGGAAGAATTGTCAATTAGCAAAAGCGCAATGTATACCTACTGATAATTGGCATTTAGAACTGAAATAGGTGTTCGTTGATCCCCTGTCATGCTATTCCCGTTGGCTATCAGACTTTTTTCTGTCCTTTCAATTTTTTGTTGTATTTCCCTTTTCTTGGCTTCCTATTTCTTCCACTCCGATTACTTAGGTGCAATTAATGCAATTTTTAGGAGCAATATGAGCAAATTTCAGGTGCAATAAGGGCACTTTTCATATGCAATAAGAGCAATTTTTAGGAGCTATAACTGCAATACTTTGAGCGCAATAAATCCGGGCTCTAGTCATCGCAGTTACAACGTCGTACGTTATACTTGCTGAATGTAACACTGCATTTATTTCAATCATGTTCCCTTTGAATTGTCTGCGTAAGACTGTCGGTCTCTTCAAGATCGGTCAGCCTTGTTATTTATAATTTTCATGTATTTTCCAATAAATGTTTTGACATTTTTTACATTACCGAAGTGTATAGTTGGCCCTTTCGCTAGTTTTGAAGCTCCAACAATAGAAACATTATATTAGGACTTGGAGGACTACCTCGCCTCCCCATAGAGGACACATGTACAGTACTATCACGAATTTACAAATATTCACTTGTTCATTATGTATTGTTTCCTTCATTTCTTTCTATCAACATGATCAATTCGATACTTCAATTTGACACACTTTAGCAACAAGAACNACTACCTTGCCTCCCCCATAGAGGACACATGTACAGTACTATCACGAATTTACAAATATTCACTTGTTCATTATGTATTGTTTCCTTCATTTCTTTCTATCAACATGATCAATTCGATACTTCAATTTGACACACTTTAACAAAAAGAACATATATACATTTATATGTCCTACCAAAGACCTCACCATACATGTATGGTGTAGTCTGCGGTCCTACGTACTATTCGTCCCTAAAAGACCACGGGCTATTTGGCCGCTTATTCCTGTCCGCACTGGTCATCAGCACCAGGACCTTTCCATCTTAAAGGAATTTTCAGCTACCTGACAGTAAGCAAGGGGAAATGCATATGCAACGCAGTCGAGTTGTATTTCCCATATCACCTACAAATTTCAAGTAACTAATATAATGTCGACGAATAAAAAATTTCACGTTTCGGGATACAAAATTCCATCATCAGAAAAAATCTATAAACTTACAACCTATCAATAAAAATTTCCTATATTTTCAAATCAATTAGGGGAGCATGGATGTTGTCGGGGAGACGTCTAAAATGTGAATGAACAGAATTACGCGGTAGGGGCTAGACGTCAGCTCCTGTACAGTCGGTAGATGTGAGGCTTTAGTGTGGACAATGTGAACTGGTACAGCTGAGTTCATAATGTTAATGCTAAGTCTGGTTCTGTGCCGGTGGAGGGACTCTAATGTTGTTAGCTCGATGGGATTAGAAGAGTCTATGCTGGAAAAGTCAATCCTGCCAATGGGATGGTTGTTTTGGTCAGCATATATGTATAGGCGAGGAGCTAAATGGGAGGGTTTCGCAAGTGGTAAACCGGTACTCATACCAACACGCGCAACTCTCTGTGCTGAATACGAAGAACAAAGACAATAAAACTATAAATATATGTATATAGTGTGAGCCCACCTTCATCTTTCCACTGCATGGCAGCCTTTCCCTCTCTTCAACCCCATTCTATTCCTACTCGTGCAACTGGGTCATACATAACGACAAAAAAAAAGGCATCCGTTTCCAGGAGCAGCAACTTTGAGAGCCAACGCGCAGTCAGAATATTATTACATAGTTACACAAATGTAGCAGTGAGCTCTGCAGAGAACAGCAGGCTCCTGGACCCCGCTTGGCTCACATCTTCGGCGCCCGCACCACACTCTTCCCGGCTATGTAGTACGAGGGAGCGGAGGTAGGTTAAGACTCCAAGACTGACTTTGACCCAGACATATACGCGGAACCCATTAAATACATTGAAGTGTTACTTTCGATTTATTGGCACTTTCGTGTGACTCTGTCGATAAGTCGAAACTAAGCTGACTAACATCGCTGAGCTCAATACCAGACTTGATGGCTATAGCTGCAATTTATTTCATTTTACCACACTGTTAACGTTGCCAGTTTACAAGCAAAACATTGCCTGATACCTTGTGCATTTGCTAGCAGGTCATTTTAACAGATAATACTGTCCGAAGCAGAACGTATGAAATAATTCTAGGCGAAAAAGACTAATCTTACTACAAAACATGTTGCTGGGGCTGCACCAGCGCTGTGTTATGATGTTGATAAATTTATCCCACAGATGTTGTTGTATCAATTTTGTGAAGCTTTCGAGTTTTGCCAGTGCAGTCTCCAATTATATGTGATGTTATTTACTTCACTCTTCAGGTTGATTATATGATGGATTTTACTTTGAATTAAGCAAGCTGGCTGGCCCTGTTAGGAAGTTCATAAAATGCTATTTCCATCCTCGAGAACCTCTGCATACAGAGGCCGAAAGCTTCACGACTGCCTGATGCTTCAGTAAATAGAAGGCGGAAACTCTCAAAGCACCTATAGTAATATGATAATATTACTACGACTTTCCCCATTCATGATTACCTGCGTTTCATCAAACGTAGCCACCTTATGCCTTCGTTGATTAATTAAATCAATGCCGCCTTACATCTGTAGAACGTTATCACGGAAATTAATCAAGTAGAAAGGTTTCCCCCGCCATAAAGTTCCGACGCGAGACTATCTTGCAATAAATGCTACATTCATTTATGACCTGTGCCCGTGCTACTGAGCGGTTGCTCTGAGGTTATATAAAGCCAATCTGTAGTCGATGCTTTCAGTCTTGGACTTAGTCTCGTTACGATAACGATTCCGAAGCATTTGTGCTGTTAAGGTAATTTCCTTAGCGTGGTAGTAAGCTTTATATTTAGCTATTATAAGTCAACTATAACGTGGACAGATCGCTACATCTACAGTGCATTTCTTTCCTGGTGGCAGTGTGACACATGAACTTAATTAAAACATGAAGATGGTTCGACTAACGAATATATTTAATTTCTAGAAAAGATTAAAACAAAGAATTTTAAATCACTAGGCGGTCCGCTAAATGATTTTAATTTATTCCCTGAGGTGGTTAGACAAATAAATTTATTTCCTTCCTCGAGGCACTTCGAATGATGAAAAGTTAGAGTAACGAAAATAATTTTTGTCGGTATTGGTACTCATTCCAACACAAATACACAACCGTTACTCAACGGGCATTGGAGCTACGGGAATTCGCTCGAGTTGACGAGTCACGCTCGAGTCACGTTGCGATTAGTTACCGTTACAGAAGTCACCGCTGTATTGTTTAATATATCTTTTAGTAAGAGCCAGGATTTGAGTGAGCATTGATCAGGGTTATGTTTGTGTCGCTACTCTATCGGACGTGTACTTCTTTTCTTACTCATGTGATCTAATGTTAGCGCTTCGTTGGGAAAAGCTAAGTTTGACGCCAGGTTATCTCACTGTAATTAACAAACTATCTGCCTGTAGAACTATCTGCCAGTACAAACTATCTGCCTGTAGAACTATCTGCCGGTACAAACTATCTGCCTGTAGAACTATCTGCCAGAACAAACTATGTGCCTGGGTGAGGGGTGAGTGTTGCTACTTTAAGAGTATCTGTTGGTTGAATAAAAATGAGTGGGCTTGTCTGGGAATTGTACCCAAGACCTATCGCACCCATGCATAGGCTAGCGAGAATAATACCCCTAGCTAGGCCTAGACCTACAAGCCCCGGTGACGGTGACTTCAATTCACCCACTGTGACAGAGATTAGTTTATGTACTAGTGAATCTGCATCTAAATGTATGAAAAAAGCTATGATATTTTAAACAAACCGTTCAGTGTATACAATAGGAGTGAATGAATGATCCCTGATAGAACTGCTTACATAAATCTAGGTTTTGCTATTTTATGCTCGTACAAACTGGTTTGTCGATATCGATACATCATTCAACTTTCACCGTTCCACTGCTTGAAATAAAGAATGGAGGGACAAGTTCACCAGTGGAGACCCAGTGTGTCAGCTGTTTACACTTACTACATATTTATTTATTCGTGTAGATAATAACTTAGTTAATTTTCATATAGAAATTATAGAGTTGATATTTACGGTTGAGCTGAGTGAAAAAGATAATCGTTATTTTACGACAGTTCCAATGGCAAAAGGCGCCAATTAATTGCCTTAGGCTCATCACAGTGAATAGCAATATTTATTGACACTGTTGATACCCGACCTATGCTTTTTTCATTTGTGAGAGTTCTTGGTAAAAATTATTGTGATATATAAACTTTATTCGCACTATGTAGTACATAATTTCAGTTACTCGACGTTTTCAAGTAAAATAACCACACTCTTTCCGATCTGGGACGTCATACTGAGGCCAACAACCAACCACTTGCCAGGGAGCATCTCAGTTCGTTCGCAACTGTGCCCAAGACTATATGCAGCGTAGCTGCTCTTGTAATATGTGTGTGGTATAAAGCCTAACTTCTGCATCAGGCACAACGCTATTATCGTTTGTTCGTTACAGATATCAGTTTTTTTAATGGTAGCTGAAGATGTCCACTGTTCAGGGACTAAATGTCGTATTATATTTAGCATTCTTTCATTTTTATTCAAGAATAGTATTTTAATAAAATCAGGGGTGAACAGAAACACATTTTTAGAACTTTGAAGAAGAAAACTAAGTGTTTCGCAATAGTACATAATGTGCCCAGTCTAGTTGGCACATCTGAGCGATATTGCCTACTGCGAGAGTCCCACCGACTCTGTGAGTTCAGCTGTGCTCCACCTACTACAGATGCTCGCCTCCACTATCCAACAGTGCATTGTTTTCATGCTAATTCTTGTTCATATTACTCCATTAGGTAAACAACTGTACCTAAGCGTAACTCAACTTCCGTAAAACCTCACCATGCCGCTGGACCTCTACTACAACCCCACCATCGCCGGCTGCAGGGCAGTGCTTATGGTTGGAGAAGCTCTCAAGATTGATTTCAATCTCCATCTTATGGACCTACAGAAGAAAGATCACCTACAGCAAAGTTTCATCGATATCAACCCTCTCAAAATTCTTCCTACCCTCAAAGATGATGACCTGGTACTGATCGATAGGTGAGATATGCCCTCTACCGTGGAAAGAGCCACCCAGGATACGTCAATGTTTACAATTCTCACTATATAGATCGTTCTGCCATATGCTATATATAGCTCATGTATAATTCGAATAGCATGCTGGATGATCATGTGAGCCTTCAGCTGCCCTATAAATAGTACCTAGTTAGATACGCACTCTGTAAAGTCCCATCCTGAATTTTATTTCATTATTAATTTTTTCAACTAATTTTACATTTCTTTGCGAAAACAGTAACTTGTATAAGCTGACTTAGGCAAACCCTGAATGACAGCAGTTCCCTCAAAACTTGTGTTACACTTGCTATATGTTATCCACTAATTTAGTTCGACTATTAATTAGTAAATGTAAACATTCAGTTGGATTGCTCCAGCAGTGAGCTGTACTATGACGCAGGAACATATACTCTACGCACTGAGTGGAAAACAGTGATACATTTGCATCGTGGCGCATTGTCAGTAAATCTAATTCTGTGATAGTTGTAAACATGTTCTGATAAAAAATACATCGTGCAGAGACAGGTAAAGAATTTCATAATTAACGGTACACGTATGAATCGACAACTTTCATAATTTTTACGATGAATTTAGTTTTGCACAAGGTCTGTTATTGGTTCAAATTCAATTGGTAAAACATATGAAGAATTACCAAACTCCACCTGGTACTACTGTTTACACAAATAATGAACAAAAATATCAATTTCAAGCGTATTAGCCCTTTGAATATGTTGCTAAATTTTTAATATACCGTATAATCTGTTGAGCTTTTACTGAGCTGATAAGCGGATACGTGTTGAAGACGAAAGCAGTCCGCACCTTCTTATCGAGGCAGTCATTTCCGTAAGATTAGTTAGACTGTTACAGCTATAAAAATTCCTTACAATATTCCGCAGATTGTTACGGAGTTGAGGCAATGTTTTTAAAGTGGCCATGGTTGAGGCCAGGAGAATAAGGTGGCCTTGAAAATAGCCTATATAGGTCGCCTTCAGAGCAGGATATAATAATTATGTTGCACGTCTTAACCGTGTACCTCAAACTACTTGTTATAATAGTTGTTTTTTCCTTCTTGTTCATACAGCCAAGCAATTTGTGCATACCTAAGCGACAAGTATGGCGAAACCGATTTCCTGTATCCAAAGGACCCTGCCGAAAAAGCTAAAGTTGATCAAATTATGTTTTTCAACAACGGTGTACTGGTCAGGAGCCTGCTCAGCTGCTTGGTGAGTAGAGTTTCATCTATGCGGTTGTCTTTTGCTTATACATTTGCTGCTCATGGTTCTTCATACCATGTAGAGTTATGTACAGAAATAGATTATTTAAGATGTGGGTTTTTGTAGCCAGCTGAACGTTCACCATACAGCTCGTAGCCTGTTTAGCAAAGCAGACATATTGATCACTGTGAATAAATGCAGTGAGTTTGTAAAGTTTTTTTTTTTTTGCAAATGAAACTGGAAGCCCGGAAGACCACATAAACAAATTTGGGCGTCGCATAGCAACAGCTGTTAGCTTTCCAGTTTATTTCAAAAGCGTATAGATTATTAATCATTGAATCATGTTCTCTCTCCTTGCTGTGTTGACCCTCATCACTATAGTATATGTTGAGCATAACATCATAATTTTCCCCTAGTGGATCCCAATAGTAGATCTTAGTTAGCTGCATAAGTATAGTTTGGGGCAACAACTTCTTGTGCTTGAAGCCCATTTTCTTCAATGACCCTGATTTGCACCTGTTACTTACTCAATTATAGCTAAATAATTTGGATATTCGTCTAAGAATTCTAAGTATGCACTTGACATTTGCTGCAGAACCTCAGTCTTTGCCTCTATTTTTCTTTACACAATGCTCATGTTTTCTAACCAGCTTTTTTGATTTATTTTTCAGGACCCGAACCAGCCCGCAGAGGCAGCATTTTCTCAAGCCGAAAGTTCACTAGCCGGACTCAACGCTTTGCTAGGCAAGTCTCCGTACGCAGCAGGATTCCATGTCACAATAGCAGACTTCACGCTCGTCCCAACAATATCCACTGCGGAGGCGGTGCTTCGAAATACTTCCAAATATCCAAACATTGAATCCTGGCTACGCAAATGCAAAGCCGACATGCCAGGCTACATGAAGTGGAACCAACCTGGCGTGGACCGGTTCGTCGAGAACTACAAGAGCCGAAAGAGCCTCTTGGCGCCACCCAAACAGTAATTCGTAAACATATCGTATCTCAGGAGGTGTTGAACGGCTCGTAAAAATGTAGCATTATTATAGTGACTTTAGCGGCATACTCAAAACGAACGTAGCCAATGTTGTTAATGCGTACCGGTGCAAATGTAGAATTAATTTTCAGTTACACAGGTTAGAACTTTTACTTTGGTGCATAAAAAAAGCACTTGAACGTACTCGTACAAGGTGAAAAAATTTGGATTGTAGTTTATGAAATGTTTGTCGATTTGATGGGGAAGTTACAACTTATAAAATTCTTCTTACACTTAACTATGTCGAAATCACCTACAGTTGTTAAAACACAATATTTGATCCGTTTGGGTGATCTTAAAGTTTTAGTTGGCAATGACTGAAAAATATATAAGAGTAGTCCCTGCAGGATTTATTGACAATTCTCATTTGTAGAGAATATTTTCAATGTTTCAATGTTTCAATGTTGATATTAAAGGTAATAGCGGATTTTACTCCTCCCTGAAAGTTTATTTTTGTTTCTCAATATTCTCGCTAAAATCGATATTTAAAAACACTGATTTCATTTCCCTTAGTGAGAAACATGATTGATGTTTAATATCTATCGAATGATGGAAGCTGTATAACATTTTAACTAATGCAGCAAAAAGAGAATGTTACCGCAAAATCCGTCCTATTGTTGTACGAGCATTTATAAGCATAAACTTATCGCGTGATTCATGTATAAAAAATTGTTATGACGCTTACAATGGTCAACAACAATTGGACTTATTCCTATTGTTATGTAACTTGTAATTACTGACGTGTTATTTGACAACTCTTCGTTTGATGTTTTCGTTGAAAAGTGAGATGCATCCAGGCTGTGTAAAGCAGGAGTGTCCTTACTCTGAACAAAATATACCGATAGTTACATTGTACTTCAGTGATAAATATAAATTTAAAACAAACATAATTTTGATGGTTAGCATAACTACAACGCGGTAAATTATTTCATTATTGAATTTTTTCCATATCCTGGCATCTTCTTTCCGCAAGAGCCTGGATGTATCGACAGGGATATCACGACCGGGGGGGACTCCCCACCCAATAATTTCTGGACGGGCTATACAGTCGGTATATTTTGGACAAGAGCAGTCGGTACTTCTACGGTAACCGACTAACGTCATGTGTACCGACTAACGTCAAATGTACCGACTAACGTCAAAATTTACTGTAATCGAACATCACCAGTGAAAAAATTTTCGCGCTGCGCGCGAATCGCCTTGCCGCTTCCGCAGTCAAACCAATCTTTGCACTATAC
>LQNS02278145.1:12589077-12604652 GCA_001587735.2 Parhyale hawaiensis
CCTTTTAATCTTGTTCAAATTTCTGTCTCTCTCTTGATTACAATAAATTATTTCATTGCTTATTGTGTGTTTCATTTAGCATTCTTGTCAGAACTCGCAAGTAGTAGTTTAAGATGTTTATTTTCATCTATTTTATTCATTTGACATTTTCAATAATTATTACTTACATTATTTTGATTATTTATTAATATATTTTGTAGGGGAGGTCGCCCGCCTCCCCAAATCATGGCGTCGTGTGTAGATACATATAGATATATACCAATAATTTTACGAAAACGCCGTAACACCAGACAAACAGTAAATCACGCTCGTTAGGTTTACAGCTGTTCCCATATTAATGCAGTGTATAGTACATGCTGCAAGCATTCCCCAAACGTTAATATTTAGACAGTTATCCGACGCCGCTCCCTATATAAAGACATCGGATACATGCCTACGACTTTGCGACAGGATCATATATAGATTCTACTTGATGTATAGGGAGGCTTGGCAGCGACAACTTCCTTTGGAGGCAAAGATACGTTTGTGGAATGCATAGCCTATGTCGTTTTTCTTGAGACAGGCAACGGCAGCAATAAAATGCGGCACGAGCATAAAATAAATAACATGCAAAGTGAAATGCATGCCGCCTGAATGATGTTAATTATAAGAGTACAGTAGGTGAATAGGAAATACCTATTTCCAAGATGACGTCAGCATAAAACCCCTGGAATTGTGGCGTAGTGCCGGGTTGTAAGTGGAAATTAATGTATGCTAGATGTAGTGATAAATAGCTGATTACAGGTGTTATGTTTCCCAGTGACCGAGTTCATAGAGTTCATGACCGCGTATCAGTGAAACAAGATCGCCACAATATGGAGTGCGTAAAATGCCGTCAGATTATCAGTCATTTGATTCAATGTCCCCGGCGTAATTTATGTTGTGTGGTAAAATATATGTTATTGCTATAGCTCCCGCAAATGATGGAAGCAATGCGTGCCTGTCGGTATTACAACAACTGCATTCCGTGCCGCCTACGTATCGAGAGGATTATCATGTTGGTCAGAAGCATTCGCAGCTCCAGGAACGTTAGAGACAAATGATAGCAAATACCACTTACCTAGTCCACTAACCAGACGCTGAGTGACCTAAAATGCCTTGTTTGAAATGTCTACATTTCACCAGGTTAGAAAGAGAGCGAAGTCGTTTTCATCGAAGATATGCCGTATGTATACCATAGCTCATTTGTTTAAAAACTCACATAATAGTATATTTAATCTCGCCTGTATGTAGAACGCTTAAAAAATTTTTGGCAACATGGTAAAGAAAACAAAATTAAGAAAGATACGCATTAAATTGCCTCGCACTTCTCCAGCACACTCTCCCCCAAGATGGATCCCTGTCATCCGTTTGACAAGATTTCACTCAGAGTACTCACAAGCAGGTGCACTCTTCAGCTCTGAATTTATGCTCACAGCTCTCAGCATTTTTTTTTCTTTTTTATCAACAGAGGAAATAAGCAAAAGTCACATGGTCCGAGGTCAGGACAGTAAGGGGGATGGTTGTTAAGTCGTAGCTTGTTTTCCGCCAAAAATTTATGAGTTTTGTCAGAAAAACTTGCTAGGATCAGTTTTCACATGTGCAGGGAAGATGACCTTGCCAGAAGGAAAATCGTGTAGAAATACAAAATAGGCTATAATATTATGTTGCTTCGTGTAGAAGAGTAACAGCGGGTATTTATCTTTGCCAAAATGACGTTTAAAATTGATTTCGATCACTGTTATATGAAGATTATTGTTACGTAAATATTATGAAATCAGTACTGCTACGATATCGTGGTGGATTCGCCTACACCGACGAACACAGTGACATGTTATGATGTTGTATCGTGTAAAAAGAAAAACAACAGTCAATTATGGGTCCAAAATTGCGTCAAAGTGATTTAATCCCTTTTGTGGTGTTTTATTATTTAATTATTGTGACATCAGTTTCGTTAATAAATCATTAGAGCCTTGCCCTGCATGACGGAGAGCAACCCCGGGCATTAACCCTTAAATGCATAGCGTGCCATATATGCAGCATATACCAATAGTGTTATTTCTACGGGTGTGCTATGATTAAATCAGGCATTTAAGGGTTAAGATACCACATTTAACAGCTGATGCTGAGACGTTTTGATCAGCTAGGATGATCGCAGACAGAGCGTGAAGATGTTACTCACACTTGGCTTTGATGGCAGTCAGGATATGAGCGACATCTGAAGGCGGCAGCAGCAGGATGTCGGTAGACTCGTCCGCCTCAGCGTGTTTACCGCGGGCGTATACCTCACGGATTTCTGCAGCACTCATGCGAACCCTGAGCATGAACAAAACCTTTCCCTTTTTATAAATTTAGACATAGAATAATTTTAGAGCAGAGAGTGAAATAATTACGAAAATAACTAACTCTCGTTGGCTGAGCTATAACTTATTAGCGTCGTATCGCTGAGGCAGTTATCAGCCAGGGTTACACCAGCGTAAGAAAGCACTGCGAGTTGTAGAGGCGGACATGTTGCCCGTGACCGACAGCAATGTACGGTGTGTTGCGCGATCTGGGTTGCGTCGGTTGCAGTGCTGGTGTGGTGAGGGCCATAAATTTGCTCGTCAGATGGTGTCATTACTAGTGTGACAAACGGGAGCCTACGAGGCTTGACTTGATCGGAATTCAGACAGGAACGTTAGTTTCTCCATGTTGAATCGTGCTGCAGGTGTTAGCATCAGCGCGACAGCGCTTAAGTCATTTTAATTTCCATTTTACGGAATGGGATTGCATTTTTAGAAGTCTCAAGAGTAATCGGCTTGGGGGTAACGCCCAAAACTCGGTCCATCGAAGTGAAAAAACCATTGCACCTAACTGAAGTTACGGAAAAATCAACTTTAGCAAAATCCGCTCAATTTGTCTTTGACGAGTCAATCAATGGCACATTTTATATCCTCACAGGCTCGCCATCAATCGAGGTAGCTTTCAGTGCCCTACCAAAAATTTAGGCCGCCCCATGCAGAAGCAAAAATCGCAAGACAGCTTCTGAGGTCGCCAAAAATTCTGTAAGTGTATGATCCAATGTCAAACAACTCTGCCATTTACGGCTCGTATTTTTGTAGCAGTTAGGAAAGTATTCACAGGCAGGACCTTAGGCGTAGTTTTTGTACGATTTTGGAAATTCTTGTGTTAGACTCGGAGCTATGATGTATGGTACTGCCGTCTGGCACTTACATCGTAAGAGCCTACAACTTTCGTCGTCGCTGTCGGCATAAAGACAACTCAACTAATCCGATTATGTTGCCGCCGTGCGGCTTCAGCTTGCGCATAAAAACACGGTCCAAAAAAAATGTTCAAAATTAATCATAGCAGCCCCTGCAATTTTTATACTGTCTCTTCTAACTGCTTGCAAGTTTCAATTCGCAAAAAAATTACATTTTAACATTCTTAACTCAATGTTTAAACACTTTACTTTACAGGCACGGTCACGGCAACGATAATCAAATTAGATGAGTTGGCTCTATGCTGATAGCGCTGACAAGAGTCGCTAGTGTGAACAAGACTTAGCCGTAGGCACTCTGAACTCATTCTATGAAATAAGCTGCAACAGTATTGAGCACTGAATTATAGTATGAATACTTTCATCTAGTGGAGAACTAAATGATATCATAAAGAAATAATAATAACAAAAATGTAGTTTATGTCTCCTCGGTGGAAGCCCTCAGCATCCGGCATTTCTGGCAGAAGCTGAAATAGTTATTCGCATGCGCTAATGCCTCTGTAAACAAGTACAGTGTAGGACACTTAGAACGTGCCAGAAATACTTAATGTAGATATAGATAGATAGTAGCATTAGTATACCGGACCACACTTCATACCATCGCGGGCTCAACTTATGAGCGGACATTCAGCTCACACGTCGTTCATGTCAACAACATTTCCTGCTGTGAACCGAGGTGACGTGCGAGCTGAATCTCCGGTCATAATCTAAGCGTGCGACAGTTGGACTTCATACGCGTGACTGAACTATCGCCAGTATAATGACACTCCAGCATTTTACGAGCAAGCTAGTACTTCATGAAAAAAAAACGTAAAATCAGCGCCAGTCAAAGCTAATCTGCCAAGTGGATTTGACGGAAAAGTACAAAAGCTACTTCTAAATTGAGCAACATTGCGTGTGGCTCCATAAGTGACAAGGAACCTATAGTTAATATTACGGCCGAAAACATTGTCTACCAAAATGGCCTTCGAAAAGTGGCACAAATTGTAGCAAAGATAAATTTTAACAATTAATTACCGAGCAAAAAATTCCAGGCCTGGTCTGTCTCCGGTGTCGACGTTGCGAGACAACCCCATGAGGTACACCCTCTCGGGACTCAGCTCAGAGCGAGGTAGGCCGACCTCATCCACCACTTCGTTGATGACTGAACCCCACACCTGTGAATATACTGAATAAGCGTTGTGAAAGTAGTTGTTGAACGCTAAACAGAAGCCGTGCGGCTCTAAATCGACACTGAAGAACTAAAGACCGGGTCATATTAGCAGTTTTTTGCCCTACTGCTGGTATTTCACAGCTTCCGAATGCATTTCCTTTTTTGTTAAAAGAAATGCTTTTCCTTCTGAGTTGCCAGTCACTCAAAATTAGCAAAAAAAATCCAAAATATTTTTACTCCTGACACTAAGCCAGCTGACGTGACAGTTGAGAATTTAGAAAACTTTTTGGAAGGAACACAGTTAAGTTTGTAGGGACACAACGAAACGTTCGGGTAGGTACTGCACAGCACAAACGTAATCAAAACATTATCGTGTGAACAAGCCATGAGTGAAACAAATACACAGCATGGCAAATAGAGATCTGTCTCTACTCTAAGCTAGGTATAATGGACACTAGTTAGTAGTTACACTGTCACCTCTTTAAAGATGTCGTTGTTCACACGATCGCTGCTCATTGCCGCACTATTTTCGACTGCACTGGAGCCACGATCTTCCCCAACCGCATGACCTCCAGAGCCGGGGCCAGCACCAGATGCTGCTAATGGCTGAGGACCCTTCTGCAGAGCGGGGACGGCGGAGGGCTCAGGGTGACCGCCAGGTCGGTCCCATTTACCTGCAGCTTCTCCCGTCCACATGGACCGTCGGAGCAGCAGCAGGTGTCGGTCGCTGCTCACCAGCATTATGCCTACACCTGAAACAAAAAAAAAAAAAAACATTAGCCGACAGCTAGTAGATTCAAAAGACCATTTCCTAAGGAGGCATAAAAAGTAAAGGCCAAGTCAATTTGACCGCAAGCTATTTAGGGTACGAGTGAGAAGTTCACATATACTTGTTCGTGCTGCAGATAGACGCCCGCTGGCGACGGAGGATAGTACAGCTGCAGCTAACCACAGTTTGTTAGAGCTACATACATATAGTGTCAAAGACAGAAGGCTCGTGAGACAACTGCGACCCTCCCTTCCAGTGATGGGTACTAAATTAATTATTATTATCGAGGGGATTTCGCGACCCAATAATTGGATCTGTTGAGCGATGTTCAGCTCTACACTCTGGCGCCGGGTCAGATCCGCGACCTATTAAAACTTCACGCTTGAGCTCCCAAGGACAGGTAATACAACCCAAATGAACCATCTTGCAACACCGGGAAGCCCAAAACGCTGTTAAAGGAAATCCAGCAAAAAACCATTAACAGCTGACTTAAACGCCAGCAGGCCAATACGACCAAAACCGATGCCGGCAACAAATTCCAAATCCTAGCCGACCAGGGCACGAAGCACCGACAGAACTGATTAGTTCGACATCTGACAGCCTCCAAAGTGAAAGAGTGCGCTCCACGCGCAGCACGAGTCTCTCTCCCAAAAACCTTGAAGGCAGGGAGAGAAGAATAAAACCAATGCCTCTCATTATTGTACACTATATAAAACATACATAGCTCTGCGACTCTTCTCCTGTGGGACAGGTTCACTAGATCATTATCAGCGCAAAGCCTGCTGGCTGAACTAACAAGTCGGTCTAACAAACCCAATTAAGTGAGTGTCAGCAACTGGAGCACAGACCGGTGAGCAATACTCCAACACAGGCAGCAAAAACGCATAAAAACATCTACGGGCAACTTGACTATCGCCAAACACGGAATTCACCTTACGCAGGAGTCCAATATTATTGGAAGCGCGTGACACCAACCTCCTAATATGCGGCTCAAAGGAAAGCTTCTCATCAAAGACAACACAAAAAATCTCCAAGGAGCTAAACTCCTGAAGTAAAGTGTCATCAATCTCAAGTTGGGGATGCCGCTGTACAAGTGTCCGAAACCGACTGATAATCATCGACTTGGTCTTACTATATAGCATTCAGCTCCATACTCCAGACCGAGCACCATGCACTAATGCGTGACAAATCCCTATTCAGAGACTGAGCTACAGCATCACGCAGGCGAGGAGCAGGTATCACTGCCATGAAAGTGAAATTGTCGGCATAGTTGATCAACGTGTTTTCAAGAGAAGAGAACATGTCACTAGTATAGAGAACGAACAACAGCGGGCCAAGCACACAACACTGAGGGACGCCAGACACCACCCCAACTGAGGCGCTCAAAACGCCGTCAGCAGACTCACTCTGCGTCCGCTCAGAAACAAAATCACGAATGATTGATAAAACCCGACCACCCACACCAAAGGACTCCAGCTTGTATAATAGACCCCTGTGCTTAACCCTGCCAAACGTAGCGCTATAGTCCAACTGGACAAGGCGTGCCTCCGACCCACAATCCAGTGCAGACTGTAAATGGTGTGACACCGACAAGAGACGCGTCACAACAACCCAAGCCAATTCTGTACGCAAACTGACCAGCAGGCAGCAACCCCATAATCTCAGCGAAACGACCTAGCTTACCAGTGATCAACTTCTCGAAAACCTTCGACAAAATGGGAATCAATGTTATGGGTCTACAGTTGGCCACATAGGGCGACACCGGACCCTTGCGAATGGGAATAATATTCCCAGTTCGCCAACAACGAGAAAAACTTCCTAACCGTATCAGGCGCCGGAAGATCACTGCAAGCTTGGGGGCAAGAACATCAGCCAGCTGCTTATAAAACAAAGCAAACATGCCCACCGGATTTACACCTGCATACGAATCAAGGCCCTCAAGCAGCACCCTGATTACACTAGATCTGAACGCCAAAGAGGTCAAGCAAGGTTCAGGGTGGCATCCATGAGGCAATGATAACATCTCTGCTCTGCTTCTCGTCGAAGTGAGCCGACAAAAGCTCCGCTCTTGCCAAGGGCTCAATAGTTATGCCCCCCCTGGCCTAACAAGGGTCAGCAACGAAGGTTCAGCACCGAACACTGAACCCTTAAGCTCACTCCACCAACGATGTGGATGGTCAATACTCAGCAGAGATTCCCTGGAACGCTGCCTCAGACGACGCTCTGCCTCCTCATACACACGCCTAGCCTCGGCCCTACGATCAACATGGGTCTGCCACAACGTGCGGTCCCGCAAACGTCGTCATGCCTGATAAGCCGCTTGTTTAGCTTGGAAAGCTAACCGACACTGGTCGTCAAACCACGGCTTATCCCGAGATCCGATGGCGATGGTCTTCACGTCAACGCCATCGTATAATCGGCGATGGCCATCGTGCCAGGCTCTACCTTTTTGGCCCAGGAGGTGGTACGGTATTGTTGTTAGTTTCTGACGAAATCGGAGCTCCACTCAGCTCACTAGCTAGCACACAAAGCAGGGACGTACGTGTTGTCATTGCTTCAAGGATACCACGGATATTTTTACTTCCTTGGCGTTCAGATCTAGCACTATACGAGCGCTCGTTGACGACCTTAACCTATATGGTGGACTGGATCAGTCAGCATATTTCCTTTATTTATTTATTTTATTTTTTTTTTGCAAAAAAGGTTAGAATCTGAGAGCTCATTTCAAGTAAAGTAATTTTAATTATAAGATTCAATGTAAATATATCGAATGAACAACTCATGCTATGCTGATTGCAGCATCGGAAAATTCCGGAAATGGCCTTAATGCACGGTGTGGCGAATAATAAGCATGTTGTGCTACTTTCAGGACGTTTTGAAATATCAGACAGTGAACGCGTTCCTCATAGTTCGAGAAATGTTTTCGAACCCAACGAGAGACCCCATCTTATACAAGCATGCAGAGTGGTTGATTTCTTTTGCCTTTTTATTTTAATTGAAACTTAATATGCCACCATTTATGAAAAAAACGTACTAATGTTCTTCTCCTAAGCTTGAAATGATATTCCGACGCTTGATTCGGTTGGTCAGTTTTCCCCGTTGTTGGCGTGCTCGGAAAAAATACTTGTCCTTTCCCAAAAGTCCAGTGTCATTAATTACCGACCTGTTACGCTAACGCCCATTTTGTCGAATGTGTTTGAAAAATTGATAGCCTGTAAATTGGGTCACTTTGCTGAAGTTTTCTGGACTGCCGCCCCCGGCCACCTTACGTACAGGAAGGGTTTGGATTGTTGTGATAGTTACGGGTCACATCATTTACAGTCAGCGCTGGACGATCTTTCTAAAGCACGAGTGGCTCAGCTCGACTTTAGTGAGGCTTGCGATACGGTCAACTACGTGGGCCTATAATAGACATGCTTGAGTGAGTCGTTTGAAACAATTGGTAGGGCAGTATCATTCATTACTGATAAGAAAGTTGTGGCAATAATGATAGTAAAATTCAGATTTTTTCGATAACTTAAAAAATACTACGCCATATTATGTGAAATTTTGACATAAAAACATTATTTCAACTAGTTACCTGTGTCTTATCATAGTTTCCCTATAAACTATTCGATTAAACTTTTATGATGAGAAGTATAATTTGTGTTGGAAGTTGGGTGGAAATAAAGATGGCACAACTTGAAAAAAATGACATTTCCGCGTTACTACGTCCAGATTAGAGAAGAAGAATGTCAAAACAAACCGGGGTCGCCATATTGGACTGTTACTCCCCTCCTTGTAACCTCTATGTTTAGAAATTAACCCATTTCATAGCATGGGAAGGCAGTGTGGGTTATCTGAAAAGGAAAAGGGTCAAATAAGCGCATTAAATGAAGGATACACTATATCTGAGATTTCTAGGATGGTTAGCAGACCTAGAAAGGTGGTAACTAACTTTTTGTAGATTCCAGAAGAATACGGAAAAAAGAAGTTTCCTGGCCGCCCCTCAAAATTGAGCCCTACAGCCCGTCGCCGACTCTTCCGTGAGGCGTCTCTAACAGGAGAGGGGTCAAAAAGCCTGCAAAAGTCCCTGCAATTAAATGTTACACGGAGAAGAGTGTGACAGATACTGGGTTCAACTAAGAACTTCATTTATTAGAAGAGAAAACTGCACCAGCACTCACGAAAGCACGCAAGGCAAAATGCGAAGAATGGGTCCGAGAAAAAGTGCAATGGAACCATGAAAATTGGCCTAATGTTATTTTTTCCGATGAAAAAAGTTTAACCTAGACGGACCTGGCGGTTCTCAATACTACTGGCTTGATCTTTGGAAGGAGGACAAAATTTTCAGCAAACGACTTTTTGGTGGCTGATCTCTTATGATCTGGGGAACAATCTCCATCGAGGACAAGGCAAATTTGGTGATGATGGATGGTAGACAGAATGCTCAGAAGTACATAGAGGTCTCAGAAACTAGTCTTCTCCAATTTCAAACTGATAAACATCAGCAAAAGCGGTGTTCCAGCAAGATAATGCCGCCATTCACACAGCGAGGTTGACCACAAATTGGCTAATGCCCATAATATCGCCACTTTAGCTTGGCCTGCTAAGTCTCCCGATCTAAACCCAATAGAGAATCTTTGGGGGGGATACTCTCAAGGCCTGTTTACGCCAATGGGAGACAATTTCAGGATAAAGAAAGCTTGTGGCAGACCATAAATGATTGCTGGGAGGCTATCCCTGAAGAAAGGCTCGCTAATTTAATTAATTCTCTGAATAACCGATGTGTGCAGGTGTTGCAATCAAAAGGCAACACTTGTAAATATTAGGAATTATGTTTTTTTTTCTTCCATTGTTTTCTAAATTACAATTTTTTTCCATATGTGCTATCTTTATTTCCACCCGATTTGCACCCACAAACTATTATTTTCGTGGTAAAATTTTGAAAAGACAACGAATACAATAATGTTTGCAGTTCCTCCCCCAGCTGCATCGTATAATTTACTTGCCACGGCTTCGAGTACTAATTGATGTCTTGAGATGGCATATTAACAAATACTGAAGAATATGAAGAGATGCACAAAGTAGAAATTTGGTTACCCACGACGTACGTTTCGCTGTCCTCAGCTCATCAGGTGGGAGGGTCGAATTAAGGAATCGGTAACTTGTTTGAGTAACATTATTCCGTTAAAATTTCAACTATATTGATGCAGTATTTTTAAACTTATTACAAAATTTCAAAATGTGCTATCATTATTGCCACCACTTTATTTCAGAGTAGACAGCTGTTTGAATGCCTAGGTCACGGTGGTTTCAGGCGTTCCACCGGGTAGTGTAGGTACTGGGCCCCTTGCTATATCATATACGGACCTACGTTCTTCAAACTAGTGACACATTGCCTCGTCGCTATGACCAACCATTCCGATCCTTCCCCTTTAATAGCAGTGAAACGAACCGCTAGCATGCGTAATGCAATCAGTCTTTATATAGCAACTTGTCGTCAAGCATTATTCGATTAAAGCACGGCGCACCGCCCGGAGTAAGAAGTAGAAATTAAACAAAACTAAATCTAGTCTTCTTAATTAGCAGGTCTCGGACACTACTGTATTATAGTGGCATCCGCCTCTGAAAATAGATTAGGCCGGGTGCATCCACCTCTGAAAAGGCGTCTTTTTGTGACCACCGCGAGGATGATTCCCCCTGATCGCTCATGATTCGCGCGTTTTTGTGACCGCAGTTTGACGTGATTCTGATAGCAATCAACCGTGATCAGTGGTGAGAATTGATCGCAGCATGATTTCCTCCGCAGGCTAATCATGCGTGATCAAAGAGTGNTATATTGATGCAGTATTTTTAAACTTATTACAAAATTTCAAAATGTGCTATCATTATTGCCACCACTTTATTTCAGAGTAGACAGCTGTTTGAATGCCTAGGTCACGGTGGTTTTAGGCGTTCCACCGGGTAGTGTAGGTACTGGGCCAAGGCCACCTAGAAAACAGTGTTTTCTAGGTGGCCTTGACTGGGCCCCTTGCTATATCATATACGTACCTACGTTCTTTACACTAGAGACACATTGCCTCGTCGCTGGAAAACACTATGACCAACCATTCCGATCCTTCCCCTTTAATAGCAGTGAAACGAACCGCTAGCATGCGTAATGCAATCAGAGTCTTTATATAGCAACTTGTCGTCAAGCATTATTCGATTAAAGCACGGCGCACCGCACGGAGTAAGAAGTAGAAATTAAGCAAAACTAAATCTAGTCCTCTTAATTAGCAGGTCTCGGACACTACTGTATCATAGTGGCATCCACCTCTGAAAATAGATTAGGCCGGGTGCATCCACCTCTGAAAGTCGATGAGGCTGTGCTGCTAGCTCTCTGGAGATCCTAGACGCCCTTTTGGAAGAAAAGTTCATCTTTGAGGCGTTTTTTAAGCGTCATATATCAGCTCCTTTGAGTAAGATAAATGAGGTGTTTGATAACAGGGAAGTAGTCCGTTACTGTCCGTAGATGTTTCGACGCAGTCTATTGCCAGATCTGAGCTTCGGCTATCACCAGTCACCTTGGTCAGTTAGACCGAATTGTTAGCTCAGCCAGTAGGCTTTGTGCTCAGAATGAATTGGTAAAAGAATACCCTATGCGATCTGTTGCCTATTTTCTGTACCGTATAAGATACTGAATAATGGAGGGTATAGGTTGCATTCATCTCTCCAAGCCCACATAGTTTTTTAGAGAAACACACGTGTTGCGGCCAATACCGGGTAACCTACCCCTTTACAGTGGAGACAATTGGGTGAGAAATATTTTCAGTTCAGCCGTTGTTTTCTATCCAGGACCGGCTTGATAAAATTAATGCAATTCATTTCCGGGATTCGCATTTGGCCTAGAAAGAATTATGTTATAATTCCCTCCAAGTTTGAAGAGGTGTTCAAACTCTTAACTTATAAATAGTATTTGCCACTGAGCAAACTGTGAGACAAAAATACTTTTAACTGAGGTTGGCACTCACCAGTAAAGGAGTAAGCTATTCTTCTTCGAAGTTCTTAGAGTATTTTAAGAACGTTCAAAATAATTTAGTGATGGTCATCACTATTTCTTTTCACTGTTTAGAACGCATCGCCGCGCCGTCAGAACCAAGGAGCTTTCATAGGGAAAAAAGAGCCAGCCCTGTGGCCAGTAGTTCGATTTGCCTGCGAGTCAATCAGATCTGGTATAACTGTGACACGTTCATGAATCTCATTAGTAGAAATGACGTCAGGGCAGTGAGTTTTGCGGGGGAGCAACAGACAAATTGATGCACTGATATGCGATTGGTGCATACAGCGACAAGCTGCAGCGATACCCGACTCTTTACTGATAGGCAATTGGTGCATACGGCGACTGGCTGCAGCCACAGCCGATTTTTGAGCTTAACGAACGAGGCTCCTGGCTCCATTCTCGTTTGAAGCTCCTTGATCGGAATGAAGACAAAGAAAAATTGCATTCTTGGTTCCCAATTAAGTCACTGATTTCGGGAAGTGTTCCCAACAAGCAGATTTCCGTGCATTGGCCACATACATTTCATTTTACCAACATATGGAAATGGATGAAATTGTTCGAGTTCAGCGAGAACTGAACTAACGGCTAAAATTTTAGGATTTTTATGGATAAACTGAAAGCTCTATTCACCAGGGTTCTAAAAACACAAGGTCAATTACCAAAAGAAACTCCTTCATTTGAATAGCGAGTTCAGCTTCAGAAAGGCAAGGTTTAAAGGCTAAATCTAGTCTGGGACTTTTGGCTTCATCCTTATGGAGAGGAAAAAGCAAACCACTTCTTAAACTAATGGTTTGTACAAACGCTAGTTAAGAGAACCTGTTTCATCATCTCCATACACTTCCGCAAGCGCTGTTGTGTTCAGTTAAACATACAAACATGCACAGTATTTTGAGTTACCCTTCCTTCCAAGTTCAAAAGCTGTCGGAAACTTAACTAAAAGGCACTTACAAAGCAAGCTTAACTTGTTGAATAACATCCTTACACCTTTCTTGGTAAATTCAAAGCTGTGATTACGAGGGCTTAACAGAACGTTCGGACGATTAGCTGAGGAAACTCATTTTTGACGAGCGTGTGTATCAGCCATAATGGAACTTTCTGTAGACCATACATACAACATGAATACTTATTAATTTTATCTCCATAATTATTGAATGTTTTTCGGGCTCATGCTAGTGATGCCACTTACATATGAAACAGAACAGGCAATAGCAGGACAGTAACCAGCTTACCAAGAGCGTGTGACAAATAAGCGTATTGGTCGTCGTGGTCTTCGTTGCCCTTCTGCATTAGAGATTGGACCATGCTTCTATGAAGATTTGTGCCACTGACATCTTTATACGAAGTTAACCCAAGATTTAAAATATATTTGTCCATCAATGTAACTGTGTTTGCCAGACGAAATTTGGAAGCATTATAGAAACGGGAGTTAGTTGAACATTTTCTTTGCCACACTTCCTCAATCTGCTTTTCTATAGATTCATTAACTCTTCGGTTGTAAAGATATTCGTTGTATGTCACAGTGACATTTCTCATCCCTAATAGGCCGTGAACCCGATGAATATTTCCATGAGAGAGACGCACACTAATAAACACTGTGTTCAGAGCCATAGCTGTCAACTACAAGGCATGTAATGTTCTCAGACTCTTTCGTGCACAGGCATTGTGATGGGGGAACCGTAAGTTGACAAGAAATGAATTCTTATTAGAAACCCTCTCAATTAATTTCATCAATCACAACATAAATCAGATTACTTGTGACTGTATTATTTAACCTCGCAGCCGGTCTGTCGTTAAAGTTGAGTATGATAATGTTTTCTGCATATGCGAATCTGCGAGAAGCTGAAGTTATTTATTTCGAGAACGGCAAAATACTAGGGCCTAGATGACAATCGCGTGATCGTACGACACCTTTATTAAGTTTCTGAATAACGATACGTCCCTTTCAAATGAGATTAGTGAAGTGGCACGTTTGATGCGCGTGAAACAGGCGCTTACGCGCAGTGCTTGATTAGTCGACTAGCAACGACTACTTCAGATCGTCAATCTTAAATATTAGGCTAGTAGCTAGGGAGAATTCAGTGGTGAATGGTGATCTTGGCCTATCTCGTTGCCATTGGTGATCTTGGTCTTCCTCATTGATGATCTAGGCCAATTTTAAATTTTCTCATCTGATAGTTAACCTAGGACAGTTGATGCCAACCATATGGTAAGTGTTAACTTTAACATTATAGATGTAAACATTCATCTTATACCCACCGGAGTGGTAGGGAAAGAAAGTGATTTCTAGCATAATTGAGGTGTACTGATAACAAAAATTATATGGTAATTACACAGATAATTATGTACTAGCTACCACATAAGTATATTCCGCATAGCCTATATTGAGATGAGCATAAAGTGTTTATTTATAGAGTGAAGCTTCTATTTATATTTTATAAATATTAGGGGAATTCTGAACTTCCCTTTTAAGTGCTTTTTATTTTGCAGGCAATTGCTGTAGGCTAGTGTAGGGTGCGGATGTGTACAGTAAAACCTCTCTAATCCGCACCTCAATAATCCGACACCCTCCCTAATACGAACATCTCATTATTGTTTGAAATGCTATCTGAACAAGTGAGCATTTTTCGGATAAATGGGGTAAAGTATGGAGTTCCTACAAATACCTCTGTAATCCGTGCAAGGCGCTTCTCATTTTTCGGATAAAAGAGGTGATGAGCGAAAAATCTGCCCAAGGTGCTGAGCAGAAGGTACAAACAATCTCTCTATAATCCGTATTATGGTATTAGTGCGGAATAAAGAGTTTTTTGCAGTGGCTCGCTTCCGGCAGAGTACCTCTGTCGGATAGCACCTTGACTCGCGTCTTCGCGGGTTTCTCCACTTCGGGAGGACATGTCTCGTCGTCACACTACAGTAATTGACAGGTAAGTACTCTTGCCGGTTTTTTTTTTTTATTTATTTTTTTTTTTTTTTTTTTTTTTTTTTTTTTTTTTTTTTTTTNCTTTATTAAGTTTCTGTTATTGCTATGCAGGGAAAGTTTACTCTAATCACTTCACCGTGCAAACTACGCGCACTTTGTCCGCGAATGCGCGTCACGAACTAATCAGCTGATCGTTGCTGATGAAGTCTAGCAGTTAGAATTTAATTGGTAGCTAGAGAGAATTCAGTGGTGAACGGTGATCTTGGCCTATCTCGTTGCCATTGGTGATCTTGGTCCTCCTCATTGGTGATCTAACTAGGCCAATTTTAAATTTTCTCATCTGATAGTTAACTTAGGACAGTAAATGCTAACCATATGGTAAGTGTTAACTTTAACATAGGCCTAAATGTTTTGGTGGTAAACATTCATCTTATA
>LQNS02278145.1:12644519-12655739 GCA_001587735.2 Parhyale hawaiensis
TAAGGTCTCTTTCAAAGAGTCCCGTTATGGGTACGTCGTTGAAGCCATTCAAGTACTTGAATGTTTCTATTAGTTGCCCCCTGAGTCGTCTTTGCTCGAGAGGGATCAGACCCAGTTCTTTTAGGCGACATTCATACGACTTGTTTCTCAGCTGAGGTATCAATTTCGTTGCTCTGCGTTCGACTCTTTCCATTTTATCGATATCTTTACAGAGATGCGGGGAGCGACAGGGAGCGACTTGAGTACCCTTAGGCCTTCAGCCCATTTGGGTTCTAACTATTAGCTCCGCACCGTGTGTAGCAGCGACCGTACACGTTTTAGATAATTTTGGGTCCGAAAGGATCTTCTGACTAACAGATCGGAAATGACCAATCCTATGGCTCTGATACATTTTGGTAACGCCTAAAAATTTCGAGTCACATCCTGCACTCAGCAAGATGGGGTTGTCTCAGAAGATCTACCGAATGTGCTCAACGGACGCCTCACAGAACGGGTACAGTCCTTAGAACCTTTACGCTCAGTTTCGAGCGCCATTAGAGTTTAGCCGTAAATGATACAGTCCGGAGAAAGGAAAGACTGTGAACGATTACTCTATTAACAAGAGTGTTTTTGTAAAATCCAGGCGCCCCCCTGTCGAGATGAATTAGCGTCAAGCGTCTCCCTATAAAGGAGGAAAGCGAACCGAAAAGAGTTCTTGCTTTCGGTCGGAAATGATTTTTGCAAGTTTACGACGAATTCGAGTGACGAGCTGGCGGCAGAATTGTCTCGCAGAGCGTAAGAGCGCTAAAGCAGGCAACCATTGATTCCATATGGAGCTCCTGCACCTTCGGGAGAAAGTGATACTTGAATGGGGCGTCTCGATTGGGCATCCACGGAGTTTGGAAACAACCAGTGAGAGTCCATTTTCGTACAGAGGCTAAGGCAAGATTCCACAAATTCGAGATGCACTTGGATACCTTCTCTTGGAAGAGAGAGGTCACCTGAAATTCCTCAGCAGAGGCAGGAATGTAACCCTAGCTGGGAGTTGCGCGAAGCGGGTAGTATTGATTTCTTCGGTTACACAACAAATATTGAATGCCTTTTTGGATACGTAAGATACCAAAAGTTAACATCGCAAATCGTGCCGACCTTGCTGAAATGTTTGGGTTAACTTCGGTTTAGAGTTTAAGGGTACCTAACAACACTTAGCGTTTGTTCAGTACGGAAACTTAGACGTACTACACAGGTGGGCCTGCAGTATTAAGAACAGTCGGCGTGAACTTGATTTTGAATCTAAACCAACTCAGCAAACACGAACGACTTTTTCGGTAGTCTTTCACAAGTCAGGCTGGCACATAAAATTGTTTGCGCAACATAACGAGACGTTCGGCAAGTTTTTTGCGGTGCTTGACGCGATCAGTCAGCATCCAGTTTGCGTACTGCTGTGGGTTTACTAACCTTCCCCAGGAATGGGGAGGGTTGGGGGGGGGGGGGGGCGCAGATTGNGGGGGGGGGGGGGTCGCAGATTGTCGCAGTAGCCTTCCGCCACTGACGTCATAACCCTAGACAATCTGTGGTTGACTGCAGCCATATACTCCTCTGGGGCCTGTTGGCCTATATCTGCAGCACAAACCAGTGCATGCGGGTTTACCAGTTAGGCTATAGGGTTAGGCCACTCAGCCATGGTAAACAAGCAATACTGAAAGAAACCTATAGAGATCTTCAATCTTGGCTCTATGCAGGTGTATCACTACGAACAGATGCAAGTTATGAAGGTCCCTTTGCACTCTAGCAGACTTCCCAGCTTACAACTCTGGCCTATGCCGGGGTCAGATTTAACTAAGCTCTGCCCGATAACTTATACAGGAGCAAAACTTCAAACTGCTCTAAACCCTGTTCTACTTATACAAGGGTAGAACTTCGAATTTAACTAACTCCTGTTCCCATGTATATACAAGAACAGGACTTTGGATTTGGGATAGGTTCTGGCTTTATAACTATTCAAGGCCAGAACTGCTCCTTTAAAAAAAATCCAAGCCTAGTTTTCTTACCTTTATTTAACCTGGACATCGAATTTGGCTAAAGTCCTGTTCTGCAACTTATACAGGAGCAGAACTTTGAATTGTACTATGCCTACGCCTCGCTCTACATAGACAAGGGTAAGAATTAAGATTTAACTAAGTCCCGTTTTCCGTGCCTATACAAGAACAGCAATTTGGATTTGGTGTAGGTCATAGCTTTAGAACTACACAAGACAAGGACTGCATCTTAAAAAAAATCAAGTCCTGTTTATTACACTAGGACTCTGGATTTGACTAAGCCCTGTTCAGATCCTGAAGCAGAGCTTCGAATGTGGCTAAAATCTGTTCTCTACTTATACAAGAGTAGAACGACGAATTTGACTAAGTCCTGTGGTTGAACCTGAACAAGACCAGGACTTCGAATTGAGGGTAGGTCCTGGCCTTATCCCCTACCAGACCAGGAGGGCATATAAAAAATTTCAAACCCTGTTTTTGACAGCAGGTCTTGGGATTTGACTAAGCCCTGTTCTTATCCAGAAGCAGAACTTTCAATGTGTATAAGCCCTGGTCTCTTACTTTTGCAAGAGTAGAACTTCGAATTTGACTAAATCCGGTGGTTATGCCTATACAAAAGCAGGATGGTGAATGGAGGCTAGGTCCTGGCCTTATACCTTCACTAGACAAAACTACATCTCTAAAAAAAAATCATGGCACCTGTTCTTTATTAGACCAGCCCTTCAATGGGCAACTATTCGCTACATCTACCGATAAGGCAACAATGGACTAGCTGAGCTATAACGCCTACTCCATGATGCCAGGGCAAAATGACCTCACTGGCCTCAAGAGAGGTAACTAGACTTTTATACTTCAGGAGAAGTCCGAGAGTCCTTTATCGGTAAAAGTTTCAGGGGCCATCAGGCCGCGGAATTTAGATGCTCACGATTGGTAAGGTTTGGACTTAGCTTCAAAATGGCATCACCTCGTTGCAGCGAGGCGAGATGGCTTTAGGATCGTTAAGAGTGAACTCAGAAAGCGTTACTGCTTAGAAGCAGAGCGAATTTGGGCATGGCCATCATGGCATGGCAGATAGTAACCACAAGAGTGTGGTTACTTACACTGAAGTTGATTCAAACTGACGAAAGCCTCATGGATCAGAGGAGGCCGGTAAAGCTCATCTGGTGTACATAGGCAGAGACAACACAGCGGTGTAAGACATACCGCGTGAGTAGTCAGAAATAAGTTTCAATGGTTTTCAGGAGAACAATTCCGGAGACAGGCTGTCGCCTGATACACCAGTTGTTAATAATAAGCTAAAAAAAGGGGCTCCCTATCATTACTTAGAAGAGGTAATCAGGTAGATATGCCTTTAAGTTAGAGGATGCCCGGGGTTCTTTCCTCTGGGGAAAGGAATGTGCAAGTAACAGACAGGGAGACAAAAACAGCAGAAAAGCTGATAAGATACCGCTTGATTCAGATGAGTTTATACACAGAGAGGCTTTGAAGATCTTAATTTTATGTGCACCCTTCCAGCTCAGGAGATACCACAGAACTCCTCCCTGCTCCGTAAGGCTATGCCGTTGGTAAGGCGGTGCTACCGACAGAGGTACTCTGCCAAGAGCGAGCCTCTGCAAATATGTAGTTGGAATGTTCCAATGTACGCTTTTGCAGTGGTGAGCGTAAGGCAGAGTACATCTGGAGGTTTACTCCATACCGAACTCATATACGTTCTGGTCTGACATTGTGCTCGTCGTGTGGAATAACTCCTGGGGTCCTGAGCCTGGTATATATATAGCAGGGGCTGAAGGGGTCGAGGGGTCCTCAAAAAAATCTGAACTTTGGTAACAATGATTCCTGCGCATGAAACAAGCAAGTTATCAGATTGTAACACTAGTTCCTAACACTACGTAAGGATCAGATCGCCATAAATTGGCAAAGTGGCCATACTACTACTGTAGTCTACACACAGCGATACAACGACAAATAATGATAGAACTAGTAAGTGGTCTGTCCTCATACTTACATGAGAACAAGACCTCACGAATTTGGCTAATTAAAAATCGCGCAGTACTTACCTGTCATTAAAATAGTGTGACGACTCAACTGTCCTCTTGATCTGGAGTCCCCTCGAATCGCGGGCCTTGGTGCCACGGACAGAGGTACTCTGCCTTACGCTCACCACTACAAAAGTATACATTAAAACATTCCAACTATTTTGTTGAAGTGTTTAATCTTGGCAAGTTTCTTGATAAAGAGCATCATGTGGGCAGATGCTGTACTGCCTGTGCCTGTTCCCAAGAGGAGGGGAGACCCTCCGCTCTGATGGTAGCCAGTACAGGGAGCTCAGCACCGAGCGGCTACTGCAGGAGCAGCAGCGTGGTGATGCTGCACACTATACCAGGTGCAGATCTTTGTATGTACGAAAAAATCACTGAAGTCAAAAAGAGAGATATGTTTGTTCCACATCAACTTGCGAGATGCAAAGTAAACGCCGCCTTGCAATTATAATGTACCGTAGTTTTAAGTAGTTATTTTTGGTAATAAAACTATTAATAATGACTGTAGACTAAATACTTATGAAGTTTAACGAATTTGAAGAGAGGAAGCATAGAATGCTTTAGTGAAGTATCGTAATGCTTTCGTTACCTGTTACTGATTCAGAGCTGAGATAGGTGTTGTTGAAAACCATAAATACATGCTGGTTTTTGGCGTCAGCAAAGTCATCATGGAGGATTACCAAGGCTGGCTTTCTTCCTGGCTTTGAGTTCTTCACCACATCTGAAGCATAGTAACAAGGCATATAGCTAGCTACTTTATGCAGTTCAAATGAGAGGCAATGGGACATAGGGGGCAAGGTCGTTCCACTGACACTCTCATTTTGTACCTCTGACTCAACTCCTGTACCTCTCCTGAACAGTACCATCCAAAACTAAGGGACAAATTTTCAAAACGGGATAACTTTGTTTTTAATCATGCCAGGTACGTCTTCTTTTGGACACTATTAGCCAGTTAAATGTTGATTATTGTGTTAAAATTTGAGACATGAAGGATAATAAAAAGTTATGAACGAAAAGCTTTTCTCTTGAAGTTTGACATCCAAAACTAAGGGACAAACAAGAAAAAAAAATACATTTAACTCAATGTTTTGCTCGAAATAGTTAGCAAAATGGTGATGAACAATCAATATTTGGTAAATAGTCTTTGCTTTCGATTACAGCTGCACATCGTCGACCTCATGACCGAATGAGACTGACAATCTTCAACAGTAATTTTCGCCCATATACCCACAACAGCAGCATGCCATGCGTGCCTGACTATGTGCTCCAGGTGCCGAGTTCAAGCGACAAGCCTGTCACGGGATCTTTGTCGCGTCCGGCGCGCTGAGTCGGCAATTGTTTGGTATGCGGAAGCTGGGTGGGGACACCTGCCTGACCAGGAATGGGAGGGTAGGGAGCTCGAGTCGTTGAACCTTCTGTTTCGGCGCCATAGTTCTTAGCGACCCGTGGTCGGCTACGGCTCTACTTACTCCTCTGGGGCCAGTTGGCCTATATCTGCAGCACTAACCAGTGCATGTGGGTTTCTTAGGGGAAGGTACCGTCAAAGTTGACTTTACCTTTACCTTTACCTTTGAAGTTTTATCCAAAGATCTTCCGTATTGGTGGGGTTTCTTGCCATAACTTTCACCCCTAGTGTTTTCCAAAGATTCTCGATTGGATTTAGGTCAGGACTTTGTGGTGGCCAATCCGTAACTTCGAGATCTTGCTGCTCAAGGTAACTCATGACTATCTTTGCCTTGTGCCAGGGGGCATTGTCTTGCATGAAGATAGGGCTGGGAACACCTGAGTTTACAATATTAGGCGCGACAATACCTTCCAACAAATTTTTATACGCCTGAGCATTCACACGGGTTTGCAAACGAACGAGAGGCGATGTCCCTTTACTAGAGAACATACCGAAAACTATCACGCTCCCCCCGCCAAACTTCACAGTCTTCTTAGTACACTGTAGACTTAATTTCTCACCTTCACGTCTTCTAACAAAGTTCTTACCGTCATTACCAAACAAATTGAACTTGCTTTCATCACTGAAAAACACTCTAACCCAATTATCATGGGACCAGTTGACATGCTTGTTTGCAAACTCTAATCTCTTTTTCTTGTTCTTGGCACTCACAAGTGGTTTCTTCTGTGGGCGTCTTGCAAATAACCCTATTTCTTGAAGGCGCCGAGAAACTGTCTGACGTGAGACGTTCATACATATTGTGTCATTCATTTCCCTACTTATCGCAGCTGAGGACTTAGAACGATCCTTCAGTGACGTACGCTGGATGACTCTGTCCTCTCTAACTGACGTTTTACGGGGCCTGCCGGCTTTTTTAGGGGCACCAATGCAGCCGGTTTCATCGTACGACTTCACTATTCTGCCCACAACACTTTTCGCAGGATATAATCAACTTTCTGACGTGGTGCCATCGTGCAACGAACAGCAATGTTTACAAATGGCAGTGTCAAACTTTGTCTTCAATGTAAATAAAAAAAGCTACGAACTGAATAAGAAATTTACTAAATTTTTCTTTTTTTGTCCCTTAGTTTATGACGTTATAAATTTAAAGAGAAAAGCTTTTCGTTCATAAATTTGTTATTATCCTTCGTACATGTCTCAAATTTTAACTCAATAATCAACATCTTACTGGCTAATAGTAAAAGAAGAAGTTCCTGGCATGGTTAGAAAAGAAGTCGTGCCGTTTTGAAAATTTGTCCCTTAGTTTTGAACGGTACAGTACCTCTCCCTTTTTGTACCTTTTACAGAATCACATCTGTAATTCCGGCCCCTGATGAGGCATAGCATGGGTCATAGGGATTGGTTTGTTTTACCCACCACCCCCCCTCCCCCCTCCATCCCCAGGAAAACCCCATATGTTTCCTCCTTAACTAAGCCTTGTGGACGTCTAATTTTCTATACCCATTTGACTTCTTCCATTTCGGTGCCCCTATTTATTTTTTTGTGTTCTGTTCTTGCTCTCCTTTCCTGTCTTGCTGTTCCTATAGCTGTGTATTGAGCCTGCGCAGGAGCACCCTCATGTATGAGTGCCACGTTTCAAACGACATAATAAGTGTCCCTTCTTTCTTCCTCCGTTAGATCTCCTTTGTTGTCGAGACGGAGGCTAATATTATGCAGTATAATAAGCTGTACCTCTGACTTCCATTCTGTATCTTCGACACACATTTGGCACCTCCTATTATCATTCTGTACCTCATATCCACTGCTTGGCAGAGTAGTGCTTGATTAGGGGGGAGGGGAATATAGTGAGCTACGCAAATCGTTTTTACGACCGTTGACACTTGGTAGCTACTGTGTGATTCCAAGGGCCTCGTATATTTAATGCTAGTATCAATTAAACTATTGGGGGCATCTAACTTTATATGCATACTTTTCTTTATTCCTTTTTTATTCCTCTTTTCTCCCATTTTTTCTCATATTTGCATTTCCATGCATGGCATCCGTCTTTTTCACATCCCGCGTGCATCTTTCCCATCTTGGACATTTTATGGTACCGTATCAGGTGCGGCTGAAAGCCAGACACTAAGAACTAATCTGACAAATGCACAGGTTCCACGAAGTGGCCACACCGTATCATCTCGGTGCGGCTGAGGCTAACGTCAGCTGGCTCTCATACCTGAGCTTACACTGGGTTGGTGCGCTGCTGGAGAAGGGCTCCGTTGGATTGCTTCGCTCGGCAGACGATCTGCATGCCCTACCGCACGACCTGCGTACCCAGCAGGTCTCGTATGCCGTACGGCGACACACGCTGCTGTCGCGTCCCTTGCCTGCTGATGAGAGGGAGTATGCCGCCATAGGTCATCACAGCTTTCCCTCACAGTCTACTGTAATCAACATGGAGAGAGCTGGTGATGAAATGGCTCCTGGCTTTGCCTCGGGTTCACGGGCACATGAAGCGCCTCAGGTGCTGGACGCTGATGTCTCTTTCGAGCCTTCGTAAGTTGGAGACGAAAGTTAGCTACAACTTGCGCCGTCCCTTTACTCTCGTAGTTGTTCATGTTCCCATACACCATTATGCACGCATTGAATTCTCCCCACTTATTTGTTGCCCTACCGCCTTCTTCCAGGTAAAGATGATTCTAGACTAAGTAACAAATCTGAACTTGAACGATTCGCTACACATTTTTAGAATCTACTTGGGGAAATAACAATAAACTTGATCTCCACAACCACTGTAGACTTGAAAAATGAACAGCTACGTTCCTATCTGCACAAGCGTGCGTAGCATTCCTGTACTCTACCTTCTACCTGTTAACCAAGTTACTATTTTCTACAGAAACTTGATACAAGAGAGCTCTGTAAATTCGGCTGGTGCTGGACCATCCACGAGCACAGCCGGACTGGATGACGATCCTTCGAGCAGTTCCAACACTGGGAATTTTTACGCCAGACCTGCCAAGTGCAAATCAGCAGCTGCAGACAAACAGAGAGGGCAGTTCTCCCTGCTGCGCTGTCTGCACTCGCTGTTTGGGCTCGAGTTCTACAGTATTGGGCTGCTGAAGCTCGTGTCGGACTCGTGTGGCTTTGCTGGTCCGCTGCTGCTGCATGAGCTGGTGGCCTATGTCGACTCTAAAGATGAAGAGGCATGGAAAGGATACGTGTACGCGCTCGCACTCTGTATTGCTGCTGTCATTGGTGAGTGTCTTAGTATCAGTATAGCAATAGTAACCTTCAACCCTCACCTCCCCATTACACAACAATTTTTCCTGAAACAGTGCCTTTGGAAACGTGACCACATAGTCTTTTTTAGTGGAAAAAGGTTCATATATAGCTAGCTCGTTATCTACATACAACGCATGCTATTCAAAACACTAGCCCCATTTGCATCTGTGCTGCCAACACCAATGCCTTTTGTTTTTGCATTATTTAATTGGTCCTACAGTCTTGCGGTTTATAAAAAGTACTTCATAATAAGTTCATATGGATGTAAACTTACGAATGAAATGGCACTATTCTGACTAAGATATGTTGGTCGGAAATTGATTCCTACACATTCCGTTAGTTGAATAATATTGTTGGTGAACTGTTCGACCCGTCTTGAGTATTGCTATGGTATTATCCAATTGTTCACATTTAAATATAAATCCATATTGTTATACGAACTTGTGCACTTGTTAATACAAATACTGACAAAACATAAAAGAGTCTTCTAATGAACAAAGTCGATTCCTTGATTCAAGAATACAGTATTTGACTGTACAGTGTTAGATATTTTTATAAGTGAAATTCAGGTGCCATTATACTCATTTCAAAGTCAATGTACATTCAGCATTGTCATAACTCCATCCTGTTCATTAGGCTTAGTGCTGGACGTGGAGACATAATGGTAATTAGGTATTGTAAGAGTAAAAGAGTATGATGGGGCGGCTCGGCACTTCTGGTATCAAATGCATTCGTCTTCACCATATAGCTATGGGAATTAGCGCAATATGCTTCATGGAGAAAGAGAGTAGTGTAGCCGTATCTATATAGCCATCCCTCTTCTGTGTTGCACCCAGGGTCGCTGAGCAGTGTTCACTTCAACTACTGCATGGCGCGGCTCAACGTGAAGCTCAGGGCGGCTGTTGTCACGTCTGTCTACAGGAAGATACAGTCTCTCACCATTGCACAGTCCAGCCGCTTCCAGTCAGGTATTTGCTGAAGTCCACTTGTACGCCTTACTCTCTGGTCCTTGGTGCTTTGCTTTCTGCATGTCAATTTTTAGCACCTACGAACAAAGTCAGAGAGGTGATGCCGTAATGTTTTTGTTGATTTAGAAGTATTTATATTTGTATATTGGTATATTTACCTGTCCAACCAAAAAGTGGTCGAAGGAGTTGAGCAATGTTCATAATTTTTGTAGGGAGTTTGGTGGGTTGATGTAAATGTGACACATGGCTTTTGCCTAACGTAGTTAGAGATCATTTTTGGCCAGTTAACCTTTGTAACAATTATCGGCTCTTTGTACTACATTGTGCTTCGTGCCACTGCAGACTTGTCTCTGCTATCCTTCTAAATATCTTGTGTAGCCATTAAGTGTGGGCGACGTATCTGTGTTGGTGTGTAATATTGTGTTCGTGGTGCAAGCTGAGCAAGAGTTTGTAATGCAGGGGCCACACTATACTTTCATAAGAACAACGTATTGTAAGGATGAGAACTGACATGTCGTTCGTGCCGCCTTATATATGTTACTGAGTTTAATTATATTTTACAACGACGAAGGGAGTGGCCCATCCTCGCTTCCACTTGGTCATACGAACGCACATACATGGCCTCGGCGTTAAGCGCCAGTTATTGTGGCGTAGGTCCTACTTTAACTAGCTGATTTTCGGTTTGAGAGCACCTGGCAGTGGATTCTAGAGCAGGTGACAATGATTCAAGGTCAGGTAGCCGTGACTTGAAAGCAGGTAAGGCAAATTTAAAATCAGACGAATGCTTGGGACTTGACTACCGTCATTTATCAGGCAAATGGGGCGATTTCTAAGGCAAGTAACGGGATTTTTTTTGGCACTTTACTGCTATTTTTATGAAGGCGAGAGCACTTTGTAATGCAGGTGACTCGATTCTTTGGGCCAATTACGCTTACGACGGCGGACAGCTCTCCTGCTCAAGCATAAGTGTTTTGCGATCAACTCTTGTAACCCAGTCCGAAGACGCGAACTCAATGCTTGCTACTGCAGTTTTGAATAAATTACCGCTGAGCGGATGATCTTGGGTTAGGTTAGTTTAGGTTCGTCCGTGCTATGCTACGGGGCCAGGCAACCCCAAGGGGCCCGTGTAGGTTACCTCAGCCATTAGCTAGGCCTTCGGGACGTCTCTCTTTCGTGTTCACTTTGCTTTCTTCCCAATTTCCTACTTGCTCATGCTTTATTCTGTTCTTCCTCTTTTTTCCCGACTTGCGATTTCCATGCGCGTTGATCCTGTGTGGGACCACCTTTGTGCATGGGTTCCCCGTTTCTCTTGGCAAACTATATGTCCCTTCCTCTGTGATACCGTTCTACTCAGAAACGGAGGCTTAAACTTCCTAACTATAACTGACTGAGCGGATGAGATATGATGGTGGAAGCGGGCCATCCCACCACGCCGAATTCAGTGGAGCCTCATGCACTCTCCTGCTGTTGCCAGGCGAGATCCTGACCCTAATGAGCACCGACACGGAGCGCCTGCTGAACGCCGGCCCCAG
>LQNS02278145.1:12656770-12671222 GCA_001587735.2 Parhyale hawaiensis
TCAGTGGAGCCTCATGCACTCTCCTGCTGTTGCCAGGCGAGATCCTGACCCTAATGAGCACCGACACGGAGCGCCTGCTGAACGCCGGCCCCAGCTTCCACGCCTGCTGGAGCCTGCCGCTGCAGCTGCTGGTGACGCTCTACCTCCTCTACGTGCAGATCGGCTGGGCCTTCCTTGCCGGCGTCGCTATCGTTGTCCTCCTCCTTCCTGTTAATAAGATCCTCGCTGACAATATTGGTGGGTGCTCTGGGATGTGAACTATACTTATTAGCTTAGTAGTTGGTTGGTAATATTAGTAGGTAGGTACGTGTAGAGCCTGCTCAGAAACTCATTGTAAAGCTACAAATTTGGATTTCAAGGTCTGTGCCAAAAGTTTATTGATATATTGGTGTGTACATTACTATTTATAAGCGCCTGTTATAGCTACTGATTATTATTGAATTTGGTTGATGTTATCAGTAGTTTGATTTATGACTTGTTGAAAATTATAGAGTACTTAGTTACCTATGTTGTGACGTTGTGTCTTGAAATCTTCGACAGTATTTAGCTGGAAATGCTAGCTCTTAGATTGTGTTGTGAGATTCCCCTGCGGAAGTGACACTGTTCGCCTCACGGGTACAGCTGGAACAGTGTTGTGATTTATAGAACTTTTACTGCAGAAGTGGCTGGTTAGACAAATTTTACAGATAATATTGCCACGCGGAGTGTGCTTAATGTCACTCTAGAAGTGGCGACACTGCCGTTGACAGAATTTCCCTATTTATTATGATACGTGGATAATGAGAGAAAATTTCGCATTTGGGTGTGGTAATATAATTGATACATATAACTAGTGGTAGGTACTACAGAAATTGATGCATAGTTTCATTATTTCTATATTTTTTCGTGCACATGTGAGAAAATTTTAGCTGATACCGTGAAAGTGCACGTTGGTGAGAGCAATTTTATTCGAACTACAGATTATTACAATTTGCGTTTTGCCTGGTTACCGTACTGCTTCACCGTTATAAATTTAATAGAATGCAGAGTCCCTATTGCTCATGGCATGTCGCTTAGAATTTTTTGCTGGACGTTAGAAAACGTTGCATTGGTAAATACTGTACCTCTACAGGAAAAGATTAAAACTACGTTTATTATCGCCCTGCTTAGAATTGCATCATGTTGAGTACTTCTCAAAATTTTAATGATACATCATGTAATTCCGTTAGGTAGAAAGTAAATTTCTATCTTTGTTTTTCGTTTGGCGTTTCCCTTGTCAATGGGGCAGACTTTCAATTGTTCCCCCTTTATCAACCCATTATTGCGTACAGTATACTTTTCTTTATCCTAAAAATGCACTATTAATACCGTTCTAAGGTATGGGCATCATGCGTTAATAGGTCGAACACGTCAGAAACTCTTCTCATAAGACCAAAATTAATTATCGTGGAATTTCCATGACCTCCGGTTTTACTAAAGAGTTGGGTTTGTGTTGCACAGGCCGCCTGAGCGTACGCATGATGGCCTGCAAAGACAGACGTGTGACCATCATGGCCGAGACCCTTGCCATGATGCGGGCCGTGCACATGAACTGCTGGCAGCGGCTCTTCACCGACAGCGTGGATGTTGAAAGGAAGGTTCGTTCTCAGCTCTGTTTTTATCTGCACTAATACTCTTTAATATCTATTTGATGCTATTAGTACGCACTGAAGGCGATGTGATTTCAGCAGTCATTATTTAATAATGGCACTCAGCTCTTGCGTCATCCTTTCATTGTTACCTAATTCGTGGCATTTTGCCCTGTATCTTCCTTTACATTATGACGTCCGAGGGCTGATGTTTCATGTATCTTCCTTTACATTATGGCGTCCGAGGGCTGATGTTTCATGTATCTTCCTTTACATTATGACGTCCGAGGGCTGATGTTTCANGGTCTGTGTTGGGCAGGGGTCTGAGTTGTGCGGGGGTCTGTGTTGGGCAGGGGTCTGAGTTGTGCGAGGGTCTGTGTTGGGCAGGGGTCTGAGTTGTCCGGGGGTCTGAGTTGGCCAGGGTCTGAGTTGTCCAGGGGTCCGAATTGCCCTGTAACCGTTCGCCTCACGGGTACAGCTGGAACAAGTGTTGTGATGTGTAGAACTTTTACTGCAGAGGTGGCTGCACTATCATGTCGTGTTGCATAGACAAATTTCTACAGATAATATTGCCACGCGGAGTGTGTTTAATTCCACACCAGAAGTGGCGACACTGCCGTTATCAGAATTTCCCTGTTTATTATGATACGTGGATAATGAGTGAAAATTTCGCCTGTGGGTATGGCAATATAATTGATACATACACTGGTACTACAGAAATTGATGCATAGTTTCATTATTTCTATATTTTTTCGTGCACATGTGAGAAAATTTTAGCTGATACCGTGAAAGTGCACGTTGGTTAGAGCAATTTTTATTCGAACTTGAGATTATTACAATTTTCATTTGGCCTGGTACTATTTCATAGTTATAAAATTTAATAGAATGCAGAGTCCCTATTGAACATGACGCTTTCGCTTGTCAATGGGGCAGACATTCAATTGTTCCCTCTTTATTAACCCATTACTACGTAAAGTATGCCTTTCTCATAGTTTTAATACCGTTCTAAGGTATGGACATCATTCGTTAATAGGTTAAACACGTCAGAAACTCTTCTCTTAAGACCAAAATTAATTATCGTGGAATTTCCATAACCTCCGGTTTTACTAAAGAGTTGGACTTGTGTTGCACAGGCCGCCTGAGCGTACGCATGATGGCCTGCAAAGACAGACGTGTGACCATCATGGCCGAGACCCTTGCTATGATGCGGGCCGTGCACATGAACTGCTGGCAGCGGCTCTTCACCGACAGCGTGGATGTGGAAAGGAAGGTTCGTTCTCAGCTCTGGTTGTTTTTATCTGCACTAATACTCTTTAATATCTATTTAATGCTATTAGTATGCACTAAACGGATGGGATTTCAGCAGTCATTGTTTAATAATGGCACTCAGCTCTGGCGTCATCCTTTCATTGTTACCTAATTCGTGGCATTTTGCCCTAGATTTATGCCTTGCCCCTCTGGGGTATAGTATATGGTAAGTTCACCCGTCTTATGTTATGGAGAGCAACGTGTCCAGGGGATTGTCTAGGTTAGGTACTTCTATTAGCTAGGTCTTCGCGACGTCTGTCTTTCGTGCCTCCTTTGCTTCCTTCCACTTTCATACTTTACTGATGATACTTTATTCTCTTCTTTCCCAACTTGCTGTTTCCATGCGCGTTGATTCTGTGTTGAAACGCCCTCGCGCATGGGATCCACGTTTATCTTGGCATACCTGCTATACGTGCCTGCCTTGTCCTGTCTTAGATCAGCTTAGTATTGATTTAGTAAGGCTTATATTATTTTATATAACCATCACTATTTATGCCCTCACGTGTGGCGAAGTCATAGTTAATTATGGCATTTAACCCTAGATCGATGCCCTCGGATGATGAATGCTGCACCTGGCAATGTAGCTTTAGCTTGTTTGAAAATGTGGGGTCTCAAAACTACGAAATGACTATAATACTGGGCGCTTTATGGATGTTATATGTTCCAGTGGATGGGCAAATATTCACCATTTGATATAATTTTTGGACAAGGTCGCACTTCTTTGATAACTTCCGAGAGTTAAGATTGTGTCAAACCAAACTTTCTTTACAATATTACATTATAACGTCTCAGGGCTGATGTACCATATATCTTCCTTTACATTATGATGTCCTACGGCTGGTGTACCCATTATCTTCCTTTACATTATGACGTCCGAGGGCTGTTTAATCATGTAGGTATCTTCCTTTACACTATGACGTCCTAGGGCTTGTGTATCGTGTATCTTCCGTTACATTATGGCATCCTAGGGCTGTTGTATCATGTATTTTCCCTTACATTAGGACGGTCTAGGGCTGATGCATCATGTATCTTCCTTCACAATATGACGTCATTGGGCTGATGTACGGTATCATGTATCTTTCTTGACATTATGACGTCCTAGGGCTGATTTATCATGTATCTTTCTTTACATTATGACGCCGTAGGGCTGATGTATCAGGGATCTTCCTTCACATTAAAGATAGTGATAAGAGTTTCTGCTTGTCGCATGAGTTTCTGACATATATTTATGAATATATCCGCATAATAAATAATTTCCCCCAGGGTGAACTTTCAGCACTGGCAGGGCGCAAGTACTTGGATGCAGCATGTGTGTACTTCTGGGCGGCCACGCCCGTACTGATCCCCATCGCTACCTTCTGCACTTATATAGCTCTGGGCAACCAGATGGACCCAGCGAGAGTGTTTACTGCGGTGGCGCTCTTTAATATGCTCATCATGCCCCTCAATGCCTTCCCATGGGTTATCAATGGGCTCGTCGAGGCCTTTGTGTCATACAAGAGAATCAACAAGCTGCTGCAGGTGAGGTTATTGTGTGTCATACAAGAGAATCAATAAGATGTTGCAGGTGAGGTTATTCACGAACAAGTTGATGGACGCTCTTCAGCAGCAATATAACGTGCTGAGTTTGCATGCTGAAGTTCGCACTTTTGCCTCCACCTGTTGCAAATTATTGCGGCTTTAGTTTCGTGGCGTCCAGATTCCATTGCCGGTTAGAGCCCAGATGGTGCATGACTTCAGTTGACCAAAAATTGTCAAAGCTGTAACGTCAGAGACGGAAGGCTTCATATGACAACTTTGACCATCCCCATTCCCGGCTAGGACAGTGCCCTCGCGGGGGACCATGGACGACAAAAACAGTGACGCTGCAATCACGACGTTGCTTCCCTGCTTTAGAAACAAACATCTAGCCTCTAGGCAAGGAGCGAGTCAGTCTTACGGCGTGAAAAATATTTGGAATTGATATATGTAATTTATTGATTGTTATGAGATGTGATTGAAGAGTGAATATATATCTATGAAATGAAATGACATAAAAGGTTATACATGGCGCCATAATTTTTGGGAGGCGAGCCAACCCCCAAAAAATCATGATAAATAATCAAAATAAAGAAAACGATAAACAATGCAATCATGAAATCAATAAATAATGCATTTACAACCCTTTAGATTGACGAATGAATAAAATTAATATAAATCAATGATGAATCAAATAACTTGACCTATGTCGATACGAGCATTCTGCATCCATGAAAGATAAAGAAGCACAAGATATGCGAACAAAAATTTATTGGAATAAATATCACAGTATTCACTGAAAGACGAGGAGAAAATCGATGAGCACGTTAATGGATCTCAGCAACAACACACTATGAAATTCGATTGACACAATGAAAACTGTGGGTGATGGAAAGAGTCGTCATAATGAAATTCAAATAGATCATAATTCTGTGTATCAAAAAACAAATATTCTCGCAAAATAATGCTATTAACAAGTAAAATCTGGTCATAGAGATTGGCCATCGCCATTAATTTTTCCCGTGAGAAAATGAAAAAACAGTGCTTCAACCGATCATGATGCAAAATTCATAATTTTACACCATGATGACTTTGCGAGGTTTTGGTTTAAAACACATCTGACGTACGATATTTTACGCAAACAAAGCTTCGGTGATGAAATTGAAGTTACAAAATAGCGTTCTACAGATGATAACACATATACCGCGCAATGTACAATGGCAGACCTTTATCTCGATATTATTTCATGTAAAAGGACTCTCAAGCTAATTTCGGTAATTAAATTCAAGTCACACAGCTTAATTGAAATCTAAATGATAATATAGCATTGTAGAGATGATGACCTTCATACCGGGCAATATGCAAATGTAACATTTACTTTAACGATAATTCGCAAGCAAGACTCTGTCAGCATCTTTCCGTAAGCCAAGCTGGACACAAACATTGTTACGAAGTTTGCATTTTGACACAATTAGCGGTGCGTTTCCCGGTTTATGATAACACCGCGTATCGGCTAAGCACTTCTTAACCTATCCCACTCTTACTCGCTAACCCTTATTTTTATAGGCACTAATACCTTCCTTTCCATGTTTTTCACGTTAAAAAAACTAAAGTATCAGTTGATTTTCCGCAGCGATATTTTACACTTTCTAACATTTTCTAATCCCGATTATTCCCCCATCGAACTTGAGAGGTGCTTACCCATGTCCATCATCCTCGAGTGGTTGGAGACTGTCACGAAATCTTTTCAAAGATTTCCTAAATTGATGATAGAGCTGCAAACGCTGGGGCCCAACCGCAGCTTTAAAAATTACCTAATCGATGAAACCAAAATGCTTCTCCGATGCGCGTGACTAAGAATGGTGCAAAATGATGTACATCCCCTCCGACGCTGTCGACTGCACTTGTCCCATTCCCATTCCGACCCACATCGTCGGAAAACCTTTGATGCAATTACGCAGTGTAAGAGACCATTGTAAGAGTGCCACTGCACTCACTGCTGCTCGTTGAAATTCACATTCCGTGGGTGTAATATTTGGCCCAGTCCCATAGCGAGGCCAAATCACGATGATGAAACTTTGATGTTTGACGTGCCCTGGGCCAAAATGAAGGTCCGCTGGATGCAAACTGCGCTATTCGTTACAGATGAATATTCATTCTTTGGATGAAGCCCGTGCCCACTAATCCGCAAGAGATAGTCAAATCCCGATTTAGTCGAAAACAAAGATTCGTGGCACGGTGCCAGATATCGAAGAGTCACATATGGCGTCCAATAGACGAAAGATGACGGGCCAAAGGGCCCAATGAATTTGCTTCTAATTCCATTGGCGAAAATTCTTCAAAACAATCATGCTAGATTTCTGAATGTTGTGATAAATCAACGAGTAAAATAATGTAGATGGTTGAGCAGACGCCTCTGCAAGGCGTAGGAGTAGGCACAATACATTTCCCAAGACTGGGAAGTTTCTGTTTCAACCAGTTTTGACGCGACTTTGAACACTGTCAATCCAGCTTGGCCCGCAAGGACCGAGCTGATTTTTTAGGTGCCTAGACCAGCACCAAACCTGAACTGAACTCGAAATTCTTTCCTAACCCCTGCCGAACGTTGTCGTTCGGAACCTCCCAAAAATTCATCCTAACCAATCGTATTTTAACATCCCGAGTTTCCCTCCCTCGACTCATCCCCTTCATACCCAAACTTAAGTATATATTTGGACCAACCCTCGTGTTGCTCCAGCCAATGCCATTTCTTAAGAGGCTTCCCAACTATGTAGTCTAGCCCTCTTTGGTTATTTCCCGATTTCAAAAGCCCCGCCTACTTTAAGCTCTCTCTTCTAAAACAATGAAGAAAAAATCTATAGACCTTTCCGTAGAAATGACAGTTACGCATCTACTTCGTTTTTCCTTTCGCGGACCATTAGTTGTGTGGCCAGTGTAACTTGAGCTAAGTTCACGTCTGCATCCTTCTGGTTCAGGAGCCATTAATTTTAAACCAAAGCTGTCATAGCCATAGCCCTCAGCGTTGTCCCTTCTCGTAAAAAGATACCCAAGACCTAGGCAGCTGTTCTTTCTGTCGTTCGTTACTCCGGCCTAACCTTCCCTCGCGTAGGCGATATGCTACTACCCTCGCCATAGCATGATAGCACTCCTCGGCTGTGGTCACTCCTCATTAATACAATGGTCTACAACAGAGTTGAGTTGTCCTCAGTATGTTTCCTAACTGAGTAATTATTTGTGATAAACATTTTGGTACGAAACTCTATTAATTATTTTCATTAGTATTATTATTTCCCATTTTTTTGACATGGCAAATTAATCAATCACGCGGCAATTAATTAACCAATTAAATTAGACGACCTAACGCACACACATACATATGCATCACGATATCCTAACATCAGCGCTCTCACCACTCTGCACTGCCAATGTACTAATGTGATTGTTTTGTATTCTGGACATTGTGTTGAAAGCAATTAGTAATGGTTCATTCTGTGCATTGGTTTGCGCGCCATTCTGTACAGTTTAGTGAACTTAAATTTAGTACACTTTTAAAGCTAGCGTTTTTCCATCCATGTGGTACTTGGGCATTAGGGCAGGTGTTGTATTTTGACTTGGGTTGGACGAACGCTCGAGTACCTGCTCTGAGCCCCATACCGAAGAACGCAACAATCTAACCTTCATGCATGTTGATACTATATTTGAAAACTATTTATTCCAAGTTCGGGGCGGTGACAGTATATGTATATAGCAAACGAATTTACACATCGTGTTACACTTTGAATAACTTTTCAAACTTATGCGCTTTGTTTTGTAGGCCGAGCTTCTACGACGTCAGTGTATGTGCGGCGTTATTTTTATTATGATTCTGATATAACTATTTTCTATTATAATTTCATACGTTCTTCATAAATCTCTTTTCAGGTAGATGAAGTTGACTTGTCTCTGTACTATACAATAGTAGCAGACATGTCTTCTGCCTCCGCTGACTTGCAAATTATCATCAAGAATGCCTCCTTCTCTTGGGACTCCACCAACACCAAACCCGATAATTCTGCTGAAACTCCCACTCTCGTCGCTGACGATGATGATGGTGACGGCTACAATGGAGGTGGTCACGGCAGCAGGAAGAATGCAATGGCTAACTTGAAGAAATCCGTTGGCCGCAGAACTCGACGGCTCTTTGGAGGCAGGAGTGGCGGCAGCGACGAAGAGGATTTGGTTGACGACCAAGAGGACATTGATGAGCTGGATGATGAGGACGGCTTGAGCTCTGTCACTGGGAGTGACGTGTACAGAGGCCACCCGTCGAGCACTTTAGACCATAGCCGAAGTCCTTCTCCTCAGGTACCCACATTGAAGCCCTCACTGAAGAACGTAAATCTGCAAGTGGGAAAAGGAGAAGTTGTGGCCATCATTGGCAAGACCGGCTGTGGTAAGACCACTTTATTGAACGCCATCTTGGCAGAGCTGGTGAAGACTGAGGGTATCGTTGCTGTAGCGTCCCTCCACCACGGCTTTGGATACGCTCCTCAGGACCCCTGGATTCAAGACCTGTCGGTGCGGGAAAACATTCTCTTTGGGAGCCCTTATGACCAAGCTCGGTACGACGCAGTGATCCACGCTTGTGCTCTTCGGGAAGACATCGATAGGCTCGCTAGAGGTGATGCCACCAAGTGTGGAGAGAACGGCCAGTGTCTCAGTGGCGGTCAGAGGAGCAGGCTGTCTCTTGCTCGCGCTCTCTATCAACACAAGAGTATTTACTTATTAGATGGAGTTCTCTCTAGCGTGGACGGCCCTGTAGCTCGTCATATAATGCGAGAAGCTATTCTCGGTTTCCTTAAGGGCAAGACCGTGCTACTCTCAACACATCACGTGCACCTCACCACGCGGTGCAGTACTGTTATCAGGCTGGAGAGAGGACGCATCACCCATGTTGGTACGTTGTGTCAAATGGTAGAAATTCCCCTCAGGGGGCATATAATGGGCCATAGGGTTAGGTTAGTTAGGTTCGCCCATCGTATGTTATGGGGCCCGGCAACCCCAGGGGGCTCGTGTAGGTAACCTCAGCCATTAGATAGGCCTTCGGGACATCTGTCTTTCGTGCCCACTTTGCTTCCTTCCCGATTTCATACTCCTACTTGCTCATGCTTTATACTGTTCTTCCTCTTCTTTCCCGACTTGCTGTTCCCATGCGCTTTGATCCTGTGTGGGAACACCTTCGTGGATGGGTTCCTCGTTTTTATCGACATACTATGTGTCCCTTGCTCTTTCCTCTGTGACAGCGTTCCGCTCGGAAACGGAGGCTTAAACTTTCTGACTATGACAACTGACTAGAACTAAGTGATTAAAATGTACGCAGTACAAGTAGTTGTTGCACGTGAAACCAGTGGATTTCTCATGCGCCGCTCTATAGATCTGAAATGGAGAGCTAACTGATTTCTCCTGCCATATTACCGTTTTGGAAGGTGAAGCTAAATAATTTCCTAGTACATATTACTGTTTTACAATGAAATAGCTACTTATTGATTTCCCCTGCTGTACTGCCGGTTTGGAATGGAGAATTAATTGATTTCCAATTCCATATAACCGTTTTGGAATGGAGAACTAATTGATTTCTTCGTGCCAAGTTTTGATGTGGAGCAAAACTAGTTGTTTTCTCCTTCCATTGTAGTGTGTTGGAACATAGAACTAATAAGCTTCTTCTTCAATTTTACAATTTTAAAGGCTAGAACTCATTTACTTCTCCTTCCATTTTACGGTGTTGGAAAATATAATGCATATATTCAGTTGTTATCGTTTAAAAATACTATCATGTTTTCATTTTCAGGTTGCCCGGACGACATACTGCCCTACTTCCTGTCCCCACAAGAGCTGCTTCGGGACTGGTGGCACGAGGACCCGCTGCCTGACAGCAGCTCCTGGGCCAAGACTGGGGCAGTGCCCAGGAAGGCAAGCGGGAGCCACGCCCCCACTGACGGTAATTTTCTGCCCTCTAACTTCATACTGCAGCGCCCAAGAAGGGCCATTCGCGCCTCTTTCCACTTGCTCTATTATCGCGAAAATTAACCTTTTAATTGGGACTTCCTTCCCCGGGGAATATTCTAGTGACCGCTCTCCTTGTTACACTATCTTGGGCTTCACGTCCCTGGGTTCCTGGACGATTTTTCCGTAGGTGATGTTACATGTGGCCGTTATACCTGCTGAGAGGGTTAGTTTATAGAGATAGATTGGTTCTCTGTCAATCTCTTTTGTTCCGTGAGATGGGCCGCCGAAGGTGAAAGCGACCCATTCCGGGAAACTCCTACCTGCTCCTGTGTTGGGGCCACGGAAGGGGCCTTCCGCACGCGTTTCTTTCTTCTGTCATCTCTTCTTTTTTCGTTAGGGATGCTTTGCGCCTTATTCCCTATTGATATGAGCGCTCTGGCCTAACTGTAGACCAGTAGAACTCACCTGACGTATTGAACTAGAGAGCCTCCGGTAGAAAAGCAAGAGAAGAAAGTTACTGAGATCTTTGGCGCGCAGAGGAGTAGAATATCTCAAAAGCGCTAGTAAACCTCCCTTTCTCTGCCACAATATGTTTGGGCATCACGCACCCAATGGTCTCGAGTGCCTTCTCCGCAGGGGATGTAGCATCTCGCCGCAGTTCCTGCTAAGAAGGTTACTTTTGTAGAGATAGGTAGGTCCTCTATATTTCCTTTCTGTTCCGCGAGGTGGGTCGCCGATCGAGGTGACCAACTTTTTCTACGGCTCTTGCCTGAATCAGTGGACACTAACGGTGTTTATTGTTTTGATTATTAATAAAGATGCCTGGTAAAAATAATATCGCGTAAATTTGCAGGGAAATTTTGTTAACGAAGCCACAAAGCACTAACTGTAGTTGAGTGCCCTGGAAATCGATTGGCATGAATCACTTGTTGTGTATCTAATCGAAAGCTATTGTCTGCGCTCTGACTTTCTCTCTGCAGCCAGAAGTTTAGTTATAGAAAAACTGCCTTGGCCTTAGTATTTTCAATTCCGGAAACATTTTCCTCTGATGACATTATCTGTACGAAGTGCAATAGCTTAGCAGCGCGTAATCTGATGTTGCAGACGCATGAGTTGTGGTGTCCGACATCTTGCATGTGCCTCTTTTTTTCACTAAATAGGCAGTTTTCGAACTTTGGCTCTGATGCAGTGCTTTTATAAGTGGCATTTTCGTAAATTTGACACCTAAAGGGTGCACATCGACGAGTGCGGATAAAATGAACTTGTAAGCATTTTTATAAATTTTGTAGCTACAGTACTGGATACATTGTGAAAATGTTACAAATGTCCATTAGATCTTCTGAAGGTTGGTGAGACTGTTCCCTTCCTATTGTAATTGAAGGACAGAGAGCCACAAATGACAATCAAAATAAGTCTTAATTTGTCGCACGGCGGCAGCCAAAGTGGGTCATTGTTTGGTAGGTATGTTGCGCTAACACTGCCAGCGTCTCAATAGAGTGATGCGACACACAAGGCTACTTGCAGTATACGACACTCAAGGCTACCTACATTATGCGACAAACTTGACTACTAACTTGCATTATACGACATGGTTGATTACTTTCATTATACGACACACTAAGCTACCTGCTTTGTACTACACATTAGGATACTGCACGTACAACTGAAGTGTCATATGTGGCTCTAAGACAAGGCTGTAGTACTTAGCCCACTAAATGTTTCAACTGCTATTAATGCCAAATAAACCATTAAGGCATTTTCCTTTGAGCTCGTGAAGGTACATTTACCCCCTGAAAATAGTCACCGCTTATCTTCTGGGATGAAGCACACAATATCATGTAAGAACTTTGAACCGCTAATGCTCGTAGTAACGGAAAGACTGTATTCTCAATTCCGTATTAGGTTCATGTAATTGAAAAATAATTTTAAATACGTACCTGAAGTTTAATATAAGCTGCTGTGATCTGGTTTAAAGGAACTGAAGCTTAAATTGAGGAGTGATGTATTTCAAGTTAAACTGCGTGTGTTTTCTATTAACGTTTGACTTTTTTTTCTTATTTTGGGGATAATAAAAGTGTAGATATCTTGTAGCTCTCTAGCTACGAGTATTAGTGTTTTTCATGGGTACAGTGCATCTCTAACCACCACTGGAGTTGTTAACATAATCGCTTTTGTCTCGCCAGCAGAGACGTCAACTGCTGCCGCAGCCGCAGCAGGAGGAAGTGGGGCTGGCCAACACAAGACGGCCGCTGGTGAATCGCTCGTGTTGCTAGAAGAACATGAAAAATACGCACTAATTAAACAGGTGCGTGTTGTATGTGCTGTTGTTGGTTTCCGTCGGGTTGCCAGCCGGGGGTGTGCACAGGGTGACTGTGCACAGGGCTGCATCCTGTACCGCATGCAGCTTAGTCACGGCGGTTCTAGGGACATTACGGAACCAAACCGGGGCGGCGTAAAGCATGACGCTGCTCATGAGGGCTCGATAAGTCAATAATAAAGTCTCCTGTTGTCCTCACCTAGCGCCGACCAGCGCGGCAAGAATCTACAGGCGGGAACATCTGTCCGTGTTTTATGCATGGTATTCTGGTCTTCAGTAACCCCTTGACTTATCTCCCGTATATCTCTTGTTACTATTACAATGGCCATAGTTAGAGAAGAGTAGACAATCGCGTGCGTAAAAAGACTGATGCGTTAATGGTGTAACGTCCGTGCACGTCGCGCAACGCACACAAATGAAAAATTAAAGGATGATAAAGAAGAATTACAAGAAATTTAGCACAAACAATTTAGCGAGAAAAGTGTGATCGGTAATGGGGTTTACTCGCTCCTGAGAAGAATGAAAAGCCGGGGAAGGTTGTGTTCGTGATTTTTGTTTTAAACTTACACGTTGTAGCTATAGGCCAAGTGGTAAAACGCTTGCAACCTGATTACGTGTACTGCCGCTACTACTTAACTTGGTTTAGTTGAAGGACAGCGTTAGGCAGGCCACTGTGGCTTTATAGCCAGATCAGTGTCCTGCTAGCCAGATGTCCTGCTATCTTTTGGTAAATTGTATCTTGAAAACTCGTAATTACGGTGGCTCCCTCAGGGTGCCTAGGATGGGCCATAAGGTTAGGTTAGGTTCGTCCATCCTATGTTATAAGAGCAGCGCCCCCCGGGGACCCTTTAGGTTATCTTAGCCATGAGCTAGGCCTTCGGGACTGCTATCTTTCTTGCCCACTTTGCTTCTTTCTGATTCCATACATCTGCTGATCTTACTTTCATCTGTTCTTTCCCGACCTGCTGTTCCTATGGGCATTGTTCCTGTGTGGGAACACCTTCGTGCATGGGTTTCCCGTTTTTATCGACATACTATATGTCCCTTGCTCCTCCCTCTGTTAGCTGAGGGACCTGAGCCTGCCTGACCGTGTCTGGACATGTTCATTTAACGTTAAACGGTGCTACGGGTGATATCACTTCACTACCACTTACAATATATATCCAATTTTTTAGGCAGAATGCTGAGTTTTCATTTAAAAAATCTTCTGAACAGTAACAAGCACAAGAGACAGCGGGGATTTTCCTGAAATGCTAATTTTCTGCCGTCATTTAAATGACGGCTCGGGCCACTATCTAATCTAATACTAAGAATGACCGTCGTGTGTTTATATATAAATATATTTATATTTTTATTCATATGGTCGGTGTCACGCTCTTAACGAAATAGATAAGCAAAAATTAGCTCTGGGCTTCCTGGCTTCAACAGTGTATTCATCTGCTTGAAGACTGGTCATCCTGCTAAGCATCCAGGTTGCAGATGATGGCACTCGAACAGTATATCTGAATGCCGGTCTTTCTTTGACTACGTTGAAGTCCACTCGATGTAGATGTACTCTCTTCTGAGATTTACTTCATTTCAGCAGATACTCTTATTTTGTTTTTTCTCACCTCTCGCTCACTTGACACCGTATAGGACTTAGCCCAGGGGATCATACTGCCTTTAACTCTTGATACCTGCTTCACAAGTGTAAATCGTTACAGTTTTTGTCTGTTTG
>LQNS02278145.1:12694249-12710339 GCA_001587735.2 Parhyale hawaiensis
AATAATGGTTGTGTTGACAGGACACCGAGGAAGAGACCGACCTCAACCGGTCGTTCTCTCACCCGTACCTGACCAGCATGGACCGAGAGCACCAAGAGACTGGATCGCTATCTTGGGCTGTCTATTTGTCTTACCTGTCCGCCGTGGGCTATGTCTTTGCATTCTGCATATTGCTGGCGCTGCTCGGGATGCAGTTCAGCAGGAACTTGACAGACCTCTGGCTTGCGTACTGGGTCACTAACGTACCTAGCGAGCCTAACAGCACAGTTCTGATGACTGTCGCTAATCAAGGCCGCTCTGCCACGGGCATGTACACCTCCAGCGTGGTCAGTGACCACCTGCTGGATAGTGACAGTAGCGGCAGGGATGTTGTTGACTTCGGGTCATGGCTCATCCATCCGCATATCTACCACCACAGCCACGTGCATCCATTCTCTTGGGTCTCCTCTATGAGTTCGTTTGTGCGGGTGAGTACAACTGTTGTTGGGTTATGTGAGTGAATGCTTATTGAATTTGCTTGAGTTTCATGTGACTCTTGGTGCGCGTGCGTACAGTTGTGCTTGGACCATGTTTTCAGTGGTTTGAAAATTCCGTGGGTCTCAAATCTGTCTTCGTACCGGTGGATGGCGACTCTACTCGAGAGTGCTGTCGTTGTGAACGCCACTGAGCGCGGCAGCCCTGACGCCACTGCGCCTGTCAGTTACCACTGCGGGAATACGTCATTATCTTTGTCGCTCCAGTACTCGGTGGAGCCAATTTACTTTTATTGCAGTAACAAGGTTTTCAACTGTGGACATGAGGAGTGCACGCTTTCATTTTGATCTTCTATTTTTTGCTGTATAACGCGATTTTAGAGGACTCTGAAATGTCCCTACTGGTTTATGAATAGGTTGAATAGGTGACGCTAATCTGTGTTGATATTTTTCGCTGTTCCCATTTTCCGGTCTTCCCTTTTCATGCTCTTATTAATGTTCTTTCTGTTCTTCCTCTTTCCCCGCTCCCTCTCCCCCTCACCAATTTGGAATTTTGTATGCGCTATAGTCATCTGTACTAGGACTTCTTATGTACTAGGACTTCTACAACTTGCTGTATTTGGCTTCCCATTATTGTTGAGATAGAAGGTTCATCATTGAAAATAACCCAATGTAAATCTCTGTTACCCACAATATACCTATGCTGCCTTTTCCTTCTTACTAGCACCTCAGCAGCAGGGATTTAGAGAATGGCCAACTGACTCTAATTATGTGAAGTGTAGATCTTTTCTCACGCTTTGGACTCATTACCTTGTGAGAGTGCTGTGTACAGGTACTTGAAATGCTCGGATCTACAGAAATGTCCACAGGTCTCGACGGTGCAGAGTGTAGATCTTTCTTATAAACTAAACATTGAAGTATGGGCATCTCTCGCAGTCAGTCGCGTCAGAGAACCCAATGTAATATTTTTAATCAATATGTAGTAGTCGACAAAATTCAAAAAAACGTTTCGGGAACTGAATTCACATCATCAGAATTACAAACGACATAGGAAGCCTGAAAAAAAATTTTGTATAACTGACATGAGCGGGACAAGGAGATGTTACTGGTGCTTGGAAGGTCCTGACGACAATGCTTGTACAGTCGGGCGGTTTTGAAAGTAGCAGCGGTGGTCCGGCTACTGAGCGGGGAGAAGAGAGCTAGTGCAGTCGGAGGTAAATGACGAAATTCAGCTGTGGACCGTAGTGACAGGTACGGCCGTAAACAAAACAGCGTTTCATACTCATACGTACATGGTGCACACTGTTACAAAAAATGAATACAAGGAATTGCTTCCTCGTACACAGCAGAATTAAATGCAATATATGATGCACTGAATTACGCTGAATCCCTACCACATTTAACTATAACAATTGTCACTGGTTCTAAAAGTGAAATACAAGCAATTTCGCAATATAACCCTTCGCACCCTGTAATAATTCTTATCCAATATCGTATGACAAGAAGCAGTAAATCTCGCGTTTTTTGCTGGGTCCCCAGCCATTGCGGGGTCCCAGGTAACGAACTTGCGGACCGAGCCGCGAGGGAAGCCCTCACAGGGACCTTAAATCCAGTACTCCATCCCCGATCTGACTATAAATGGCACCACAAGAAGCTAAAAAGAGATTCTTGGCAGACGAGCTGGAGATCTGTGGTGAACAACGAGGTGCGTCAAATTAAATCGCTGACGAAACCTATCCCTGACTTCTAAAATCTTAATAGATTGTGAGAAGTATGCTTAGCCAGACTACGTGCTGGACACACCCCCACTCACTCACAGACACTTGCTCACGCGGGGCGACCCACCCATATGCGATTATTGCAATACCTCCCTATCCATCAAGCATATTTATCCTCTCTGTATGCCTTCACTTTGATGCTCAAAGGCAGGCACACTACGGAGTGCCTGCCACGTTGGAAAATATCCATACTGGTAATAAAACATCATTCCTAGGCGCATTACACCTCTTTGTTACCGACATAAATTTAATAAATCATATATAATGAGATATTTAAAAGTAAAAATCCCAGTGAAGACAAATATAGAACCACCAAAACAATACCTGACCACTATATGAACAACACTATACTGACCCCTAATATGAATCTTACAAGAGAGCGAGACATCATCAACTGAATTAACTTTATTTCAGTAAGAAGTTCTTGTTTCTGATGATGAATCGCTGTTGTATCGTGCACCAATCGGGTAAAACCCTTAATATAATAATAACGGCCGTAGACATGGTATTCAGGCTGGGTTTTGTTCTATAGATGTAAAGAGATTCCAAAGTTGTCAGTTCTATTTGGTTGAAAAAGTCTACAGTGGATGAGTCATTCCTACTAACTGGGTGATTTTCTTGTTCTGCATGAAGACTGGGAGCTGAATTGGAAGGTTTGGCAAGTGGTAAGCCTGTTCTACTGGATATACCTAATTGTTAATCAACACTGGCTTTGAAATGCTGTCAAGTGCTTCCATAGTACGAAGCACTGCTGTTCTTGCACCCAAATATGTACACAACGCTGGACAGAAGAGGTGTGGGAAGTTTGTCTTTGAATTTGAAACAGGATCCTATGGTAAATGTGTTCTTGTATGAGGACCTAAAATTTATATGCGTGTAAGCCTCTGAGAGGAAAGTTTTCAGAGAGTTGACTGTATCGACAGTGGCTTTGCTGTAGAAGGTATGGCAGGGAGGGGAAAAATCTAATTTACGAACCGTAGGTTTAGTGATGTCGGGATCAAACAATTTGTCCATGAATAAGTTGCAGTAGTATTCTAAAAGGTGATGTGGATAACCGTTATTCTTAGAGAATGTACGAAGAATATCTATTTAATTTGAAAATGCAAGGTAAGAGGAGGATTAATGATATGCCTAAGCAATAGAGTTTTGATAGCGTTAATTTTAAATTGATCGTAACAGTGACTGCTGAAGCTACATTAGTGAAAAGGCCTGAAAATGTAGGCTTTCTATAGATTCTAGGGGTTAGTGTTGAGTCCTGATTTGTAACTAGGGTGTTTGAAAAAGCTATAGAATCGTTTGATTGGTTCTCAGCAGTGAACTGTATATTGGGATGTTTACTATTTCAATATTGTAGAAATAAGTCTGAATCCGCAGGGTCTTTGAAAATAAGGAAGGTGTCGTCTACATAACGTTCATAATGGATGGGTTTAAAACTAATCGTGCAATCGTTAAGTCATATTGTTTTATGGTGGCACAAACTGTCAATGGTTTTCAACAGCGGTTCCCACAGATACCTACCACCGGGCTACTTTAGGAAGCCAAAGTAGGTACCTACTACTGCACCCACGTTAATTTTTAAAATTATGTAAATTTAAAAATTTTGTCGACTACTTCATATTGATTTAAGATTCTACATTGGGTTCTCTTTCTCATAATGTAGGTATCTTAGTCATTGACTTACAGTCGTGCATCTTACAGGTGCCTCACACTCTGGGATTTACTGAAGTGTCTACGGACTCTGACGGTGCTGAGGCTGATATCTCTCCTACCAACAAGTACTTCCTGACCATCTACTGCTCTATTGCCGCTGCTCACACCGTCTTCACTCTGCTACGTTCATTCGGTTTCGCTTATTGCGGTGTTCGTGCTGCCAAGAATCTGCACCAGAAGCTCCTCACGTCTGTGTTCCACAGTCCCATGAGCTTCTTCGAAAACAATCCCATCGGGCGGATATTGAACAGGTTCTCGTCGGATCTGTACACTGTCGATGACTCTCTGCCCTTCCAGCTCAACATTCTGTGTGCCCAAGTTGCGGGGCTGACTGGTAGCATTATCCTGACGGTGTACGGACTGCCCTGGATGGTGCTGGTCTACCTCCCGGTCGCCATGTGTTACTACAACATTCAGCACTATTACAGGTCTGTTTGTAGGGCGCTTTACATTATTTAAAATGTTATGGGCAGTCGTGTCTACAGAACACCGTTGATTAGATAGCTTAGTGAAGGCCTTGGGACGTGTTTCCCTTCTGCACTCTTCTATACTTTGCCGTAGGAATTGTATCTGGCTGCGATTTCTGCTGTTAAGGTTAGTTCTTGAAGTTAAGGAGGTCTACTGTACTCCTACTTCCGCCACCGATGGTGGTACGTGACCTGTCTCACAGCATTCGTATTGCTTCCTTGTGGAGGATCGCTTAATAGGTCAATACTGCAATACATAGTTGTCAACCCTGCTCTTAGGTAAAGCGGACTTCGGAAAATGCATTATGTCAAGCATATTTGACGAACCTTTGTTTGTTAATCTGAGCCTCGAATTTTATCGTATCGCATCTCCTTGACTTCGTGTACTTAATCCTTCCCTTCAGGTGGCGTAGGATGGGCCATAGGGTTAGGTTAGTTAGGTTCGCCCGTCGTATGTTATGGGTCGTAGTAGCGCCTCCAGGGGATTGTATGAGTTACCTTAACCATTAGCTAGGCCATCGTCACGTCTGTCTTTCGTGCCCACTTTGTTTCCTTCCATGTTCATATTCCTCCTGATGATGCTTTGTTCTGTTCTTTCTCTCCTGACCCGCTGTTCACAAGCGCGTGGACTCGTGCATGGGTTTCACGTTTATCTTGATGTTTTTTATGTCCCTTATTTCTTTCTCTCTTTGGTTTACAGTGTAGTACTCTGTGGGTAGGGAGGCTTAAACTAGTAGAATGCTACTACTGTATTTAATACATCTGGTGGGGACGCAAAGACCAACCAACCAACCAGCAAACTGTGCACAGGTATTCCTTCACGACCGCGCGCTGTACGTTCAGATTGACTGCCGTCGTCAAAGCGCTTTCGCCAAATCACGAGTAAAATCATTAGTTCTAGTTAAAAGTTGAGTGATTTCTTTGCTGAATTCTTTTAGAGAAAATATTTTTTCATGGGGTAACTAATAGAATGTTAGGAAGGGTAAGTTAAAAGAGTGCATGGTAACCCATGTTCATTTTGCTCCAAAATCCTAAGGTATGTAAATTACATATATTCATACTGACTTATTTGTATGTTTCAAAACTAACAGATTAGAAGAAATACATACGAATACGTGTGCGGCAATTAGGTTATGAAAACAAAACCTTAGCATACAAGTTGATGATTTTTAATTTCATCGTATAAGGTTTTATAGTGGCTCATCGCAACATCAACTACTAAACTCTCTTCTACTTTCACAGTGGCTTGCGTTACATTTCTTTCGATTCATTTCTTAATAAGAGCCAAATATTGGAAATGTGTAGCGAGCTGCTGTCATGCTGTGGCCGGCAGCTTTCCAAACACGACAGAATAAGATCTTTTTCTGCAGTGTCGCTCTGGGCACATTTCTCGCTGTGAAGAAAGCGATGTCACAGAATAAATGCGCGATAAGGAAACCACGCGGAAAAATATGTTGCGGTCGTGAAGAATTACCTGTATTATTACTATGTGCTGTTTAATCACACAATTTCACACGTCTCCTTTAAGACTAATCTTGTAATTTTCAGATATTCCTCGCGAGACCTGCGGCGTCTGTACTCCCTGTCGCTCTCGCCGCTCTACGCGCACTTCACGCAAACCCTCGCCGGACTCCCCACCATACGAGCCATGAGAGCCGTCCCCAGGTGAGCTGGTGTCATGCTGCAGTCATCAGGAAAGAGAAAAGAAGCGAGTCGTTGTGTTGGCAAGCCACCGTTCCTTGGCGTATTGCCTGTCCATTTAGTTCTCCTTTAGATCACCACATCTTCTGCGGCTAGAAAGGCTTCATGCCCTATTATAATAGCTAATAAATGTGGGATGTAGGCCTCTGTGCCAGAGCTGAGATTCGGTATTTGTCTGTACCGCCGGTATCTGTATTCCGTATTAAATAACGGGTCATTCGGTTCGGTATTTTTCTAAAAAAATATACCGCATGATTCTGTATTTTTTCTGTATTTGTTTCTGTATTATTATTAAAACTTCGTGCCTTGGCCTCCCCGGACAGGAAGCATAACCCAAATGAAGCCCTTTGAAACACCGGGAAGCCCGAAATGCTGCTAAAGGCAATCCAACATAAAGCCATTTACAGTTGACTTAAACGCCTGCAGGCCAACTCGACCGAAGCCGATGCCGGCTATGAATTCCAATCCCTAACAGACCAGGGTACAAAGCACAGACCGAACTGATAAGTTCGGCACCAAACATTCTCCGACGTGAAAGAGTGCAGACCGGCCGCAGCACGTGTAATTCTCCTAGAGACTTTGAGGGCAGGGACAGAAGAATATAACCAATGCCTCTCATTATTGTACACCTTATAAAACATACAGAGTTCGGCCACCCCCTCTCTTGTGGGATAGTTTCATCAGATCGTTATCTGCGCACAGCCTGCTGGCCGAACTAACAAGTCGGTCCAACAGACGTGACGGTCAGCAGCTGAAGGCCAGACCGGTGAGCAATACTCCAACACAGGCAGCATAAAAGCATCTGCGGACAACCTCACTGTCACCAAACACAGAATTCACCTTACGCTGGACCCCATTCTTACTGGACGCACGTGGCACCAGTCGCCTAATATGCGGCTCAAAAATAAGCTTCTCATCAAAGACAACACCGAGAATCTCCAAAGAGCTAGACCTCTAAAGCAAAATGTCATCTATATCCAGACGTGGATGCTACGGTACAAGTGTCCGAGACCGGTTGACAATCATAGACTTGGTCTTACTGGCATTTAGCTTCATAGTCCAGGCCGAGCACTATGCACTAAGAGTGACATATCCCTATTCAGAGACTGGGCGAAAGCATTACGCATGCGGGGAGCAGGTATCATTGCTATCAAAGTGGAATCGTCGGCATAGTTGATCATTATGTTTTCCAGCGAAGACAACATGTCACTAGTATACAGAACGAACAACAGCGGGCCAAGCATGCTACCCTGAGGGACGCCAGACTTCACCGTGACTGAGGCACTCAAAACGCCGTCGACAGACACACTCTGCATTCGCTCAGAAACAAAATCTCGAATAGTTGACAGAACCCTAACCCCCACACCAAACTACTCCAGCTTGTATAATAGACCCCTGTGGTTGACCCTGTCAAACGCCGAGCTAAAGTCCAACTGTACAAGGCGTGCCTCACACCGATAATCGAGCGCAGACTGTAAATGGTGTGGCACCGACAACTAGGTGTTACAACAACCCAAACCAGTTCTGTGCGAAAATTGACCAGCAGGCAGCAAACCCATAACCTCAGTAAAACGACCAAGCTTACAAGCGACCAATTTCTTGAACACATTTGATAAACTGGGCGTCAGCGTTATGGGCCGATGGTTGGCGACATGAGGCGACACTGGACCCTTGGGACTGAGAGTAATATTCCCAGTACGCCAACAACGGGGTAAATTTCCTAACCGTATCGGGCGCCGAAAGATCACTGCTAGCTTAGGAGCAAGAACGCCAGCAAGCTGCTTATAAAAAGGAGGAATCATGCTCACCGGGCTTGTAGATTTCAAAAAACTTTTTATATGTATACTTATATATATATTCTTATAATTCCGATAAAACATCTTTCAAAATACACATCAAAGAACATTTTTAAAAAAAATCTACGGGATTGACTCCCAGCATTTAACTATCTCGGAAAACTCCACGGCGCACTTCCTTCATCTTCTCGGTAGTAAACGCGCGCTTAGATTCTGCCATCTCCACCACCACCACCACCCTAGTACAGAAGCTCATCCACTATGAGCTCTTACCCCGAGAACCTTGTGGTTAGGAAGGCAAGGACTGGTTCGTCTAGTATACTGTATTTTAGGGGCATTTGAATGTTTTAAAGTATTTTGAACATTAGGGGAACCAGTCCTTGCCTTCCTTACCACAAGGTTGGCGTTGTAAAAGCTCATTGTTGGTTAGCTATTTGTTACTTAGCGTCAATCTTTGATTGGCCCTACTAGGACTACAGGGGGCAGTTCAATAACCTACCAAAAATTTTGTCAGCCTAATGGCATTTTGGTAGGCTAATGGGAAAAATTGTCATCCTAAACCCCCATCTATAGGTATATATATGTGTGTATCTGATTGGCCTTATAGAGGTACACCCCCTCCGACAACCTTGTAGGTTAGGCAGGCAAGGCTTGGTTCTGCTAAAATCTTGTGTAATATAGGTATATATATGGGTTCACTATGTAATAAACTTCATATAACACTAGCAGAACCAGTCCTTGCCTACCTAACCTACAAAGTTGGCGGGGTAAGAGCTCATTGTAAGGGGTGCTGTTCTAGGATGGTGGTGGGTGGCAGCATAAAAAAATTTGACGTTTTTCTGTCGGGAAATGGGCGTGCATTCCAACGTAGACTTATTTTCCTTCAAAATGAGGCAAAATTTGCGAAAATCTATGTGGTTTTTAATACTTTCTTTCACTATCTGAACCTAAAAGTTCGATGGGTATACGTACCAATATTTTGGTACCTCTATCGAGGCCACTTAACAGGCCATATTGAAAGATTGTTGGCCATCTAATAGCCCGTATCGAAATAGATATATGTATATGTTAGGGTGATGCAATCGACATTATTGTTCCAGAACTCATCAGAAACGCGCTGATGCATCGCTTATAATTATTTATATGTAATGATAATTCATAAATAAACATTTTAATATTTGAAATGTGCAGACAATGGTAAACACAATATTGAAGCTTTGAGTGTAAGTTTTTTCTACAAGAAGAGGTAGCTAATACTAGTTTCAACAGCATAAATCTGCAAGAATATTCCAGACTCCCCAGAAAATGTGCTGATGCATTGCTTATAATTATTTATATCTAATAATAAATTCGTAAATCGTGTTAAGTGAACTTCTTAAAAGACTCACCTACTTCAATTGTACTATAAGCATCAACATCATCATCGGCACCTGTTTCTAAAGCAACAACTCTTGCAATGCGGCATGTGGGCGAGGTAGTATAGAATCTTGATGGATCCATTGTCTACATGAAAGTTTTGGCGAAACAGTCCACTGTATTACACGAAGGACACTAGAAAATTTACTTGTATGACTTCATAAAACAAAGATTTTTATAAGTTTTCTTCAAAGGAATGCTGAAACGTTTTACACGTGCGTGAATTAGTGTGGCACTCTATATTCACCACTAGCATAGAAACTAAAACAAATATGCGGAGTGTATGATCACTCACAGGCAGTTCACTCTGCACTAAGCTCGGAAGGACGTGACACTTGAGTGAGTGAAACATTATGACACATTACGCCCAATTTTCACAGCGCAACATCTCTTCTCTTCAATAAAGTGCAGTACAGCGTGAAAAAGCTGAACTGAACGAAAGGTAATAAGATTTTCCTAATGTCTTCCAGGAAAGACTGTGTCGCCACGGGAAATTCAAATGTACCGAAGAACGTCGTTCGGTATATCTATTAGGTATCGGTTGAAGATTAAGTGCTATATTTCAGTAGGTGAAATACCGCCAGTACTACCGAAACACCGAATTTCATTCGGTAGTCCCAGCTCTGCTCTTTACCCGTTGAATATTTTACCGATAGATCGGTCGATCCCGTTATTTTGAATTAACGAATAGCAGTACCTATTGTACACTCCACACAATAATTGTTATGGCTAAATTACGGTGTAAAATATAATCAGCATCAATGGACCATTGTGAAACCGACTGTTCCGTCAGCGCTGGCAGCGAGTGCGACCGTCTGCTGGAGAACAGTCAGCGCTGTCAGCTGAGCGTGCAGGCGTCCAGTCAGTGGCTGAACTTGCGGTTGCAGCTGCTTGCTGTGGCCGTGCTGGCAGGAGTTACTGCCCTGGCACTGCTGCAGCACCACACAAGTGCTGTCAGCCCAGGTGAGAACTTCTTTTATTGCTCTATATGGAGAATTACTTTTGCCCAAGTAGTTATCCAATCGGGTGTAGGGATGCTTGTTCCGGTGTTTCAAAAATTACTCTTGATTTAACGTAACTATTGTATATATAGAAAATGTTTCCCGAAACAGAATGTTTATATCATTTTGTCGTTTTACTTGATATGAAATGTAAGTAGCTGTGACAACATTCTGTGCTCTGCGTTATGGGTTCTAGCAACGAAATATGAAAAGAGTAGTGTTTTTTTATTATTTTGCTATGCACTATCCTCGCTCGAAATTAATACATATTTCCATCTTCTGTAGGATAATTGTGACACTATCCTCGCGATAACTTAGAATAAACCGAAGCTTCGGCGGCTTTGACTCCTATATGAGAATAAGCCTATTGATCCGCCCGGTGCTCGCTATCTAATTAAATCTTATCTTTTGTATCTGAAGCACCAATTTGGAAGGCCTGTAAATGCTGGCTGCTGAAGGTTGATTTCACCAGTTATAACTTTCGTGCAATTGTCCTCTGTTGCTATTAAGCTATAAGCGGGTTTGGAATTCGAATTTGATTCTCTTGGAAACGCGTACTCCTAACGTCTTTTTTGGTTCATTTTAAATGCCAGCATAGTGGCATGGGCTGCTGCACTTACAAGCTTATCGTTCAAAGTAACATAAAATTTTCAACCAACTTATTCGCTCCGCTTCCAACCAGTTTCCTTTTCACTGACGTGTTTTTATAATGCAGGATATGCAAGTATTTATAGTCCACTTTTGACCGTCCGCTCTCTTTTCAGTCCGACACGACTTGAACCCATGCCCCTCTTCCTCTCCTATATCCTCTTGTTTTTTTATCTCTGAAACCACTTTGAATTCTCATTCCCTTTTACACTTTTGAATAACGTAGCTAAATTTTTGAGATAATGAGTATTGTGAAAAATTACCATTTTAACTTGCTGCTACTCAGCAAAACTTTAATCCTTCTCGAAAATACAACGCTCCAATATGGTATTGTTTGCCTTGTTTGGGCAGGTATTGTGGGCCTGGTGGTGTCGTACGCCCTCACAATTAACGGGTTCCTCAACTCGGTGGTGTCGTCGTTCACGGAAACTGAGAGAGAATTCGTCTCTGTGGAGCGAATGGTGGAATACATGAGGGGTGACAGAGGTGCGTGCCACTCGCAAAGCATCTTATGAATGTTCAGTTTCTTAGCGCTGCCGAGCAGGTATAGATTTGATCTCGTAAAGGAATACTTTATTAAGAAATAATTCAGCATGACAGCATGTATTTTAGAAGTAAACGTAATGGCTATGTTTCAGAAATACGAGGGCGAGTAGAAAATTACAAGCGTGGGAATGGTCATCGCCAAAATATCCACTTTCTAGGGTTGCTGCTCGTGGATCTCCTCTAGGGGCATAGGATGAATCGTAGGATTTTGTTAGGTTATGGGAAACCAGCGCTCCCAGGGAGGCCCTCTAGGTTGCCTTAGCTGTAGCTTGGCCTTCCGGACGTCTTCCCTTCATGCCCAGAGTACTTCTTTCCACCTTCATAATCCTGCTGATGATGTTTTTTCTCTGCTTTTCCGACTTGCTGTTCCCATGCGCGTTGATTCGTGCATGGCATCCGGATTTTTCTTGACACTGTTTATATCCTGTTTTTTCTTCCTCTCTTTGGTTAGGGAGGCTTAAACTAGGAGAATACAACTACTCCTGCCCATTAATTTCTTAATGAAAGTGAAACTTTTATGTAGTCAATGACATTGGCGCCATTACGTAAATATGTGTGGTCGATTCAACTTGCCTTATGTCTCTATGCGGGAAAATAATTTAATTCTTTGCAGTAACTGCATTGCTGCGAGACACGGTGGGGTTGCGTGTTTCATGAAATTTCAAAGTTCTTTCCCAAAAAACGATAGTAGTTTACTCTTACATAGATCATGTTTGTTTAACTTCCTTTTAGTGCTTAACGTTGCATCAGCGTACAGTTTATGTAAGTCTTGACTGTGTATTGTAGGCCGTTATTGGTTGTATTTTCTCACCTCCCGGTCACTTGACACCGTTAGGACTTTGCCCAGAGGATCCTACTGCCCTTTGCATATCTGATCAGTTTCACAAGTCGGAATTTTTATTTAAATCGCAACAATTTTATTCACTATGATTACTTCTATAAACGTTTCAAAAGGTAGGAAGAGGATTAATTACTATATTCATTTTAAAAAAAAAATTCCAGATCGTCCGTCAGACCGCCGCAAGGCATGTCAACCGGTCAGCGCTTCGCCAGGCTGAGCGGCGGTCAGCTGACCCAGAGCGGCCTTAGCCAGGAGGCGAGGCAGCCACCCCGCCAGCAAGCCGACGGGCGGTTACCTCGGGGGTCGCGCTGGCCTTCCTCTTCATGCCCAGTTCTGAAGCCGGCGGCGCAGGTTCTCTGGTGCCTACCTCCTCCGACTTCGTGGACACCACTCTCCTGGCAAACCTCAGTGCTTGTAAATTATTATGCCCTTCATTTAATTAGCTAAAAGATACTTCGTAAATAACAAAAAAAAATTTGATGTTTGAAAAAAATAGAAAACTTCTACCTGCAGGGTACAAGGGAACACAACTTTATGGGTTGGTGTCTTCTCCCAATGCCTGTCTGAGAGATTAAGGTTCCAGGACTTGTCATTGCGCTCAAGTACCATAACACCGCTCTCAAGACTACAGGGGAAGTCGAAAAATAAAACTTTGATCATGAGAAAAATTGTTTGTTAAAAAATACGACTTTCTGCCATAAGTTGTTCTGGACTTGTTCCGCCCGGCTTGGCCGGGAACTCGTTACACATCCTTTGCCCTGAACTTGTTTCACCCTGGCTTTGCTGGGAGTTCTGCACTGTTCGGTGTCTGCAGCTAGACTTCGAGAGACCTGTGACCCGTTAGCTTCCTGCACCTTCTCTCCAGCGGGTTTCCCGCTAGAAAGGCACACGTTAGCGCAACCTAATAGCTCTTTCATAAAAGGTCATTAACTGGCATCAGCGGCCTACCGCATTTGCCAACGATGTTAACCAATCGCTTCAGCAACCGAATGGTTGCACCTCAGTTACGAGCATGCATTTGCAAGACTCGAACGTACGAAAATCATATCTCTCTTGAACAGTGATATGAACGTGTGTCACCCGGTGATGCCTGGCCCATCTTTTGACCGGAGCTTGTTTCGTTATGCCAGCCACGTTGACCAATCGTTTCTGTAACCGAAAGGTCGCACCTCAGTTACGAGCGTGCTTGTGCAAGCCTCGAATGTACAAGATCCATATCTCTTTCTGATAATGCCCTGATCTTGTTTCACCCGGCGACGCCGGGCCCATCATTTGACCGGAACTTGTTTCGCCTATGCCAAGAACGTTGACCAATCGTTTCAGTAACCGAATGGTCGCACCTCAGTTACGAGCGTGCATATTCAAGCTTTGAACATACGAAAGTCATATGTTTTCCTAACAGTGCCCTGAACTGGTTTAGCCCCGCGACGCCGGGGAATCTGCGCTGATCCGTGTCTCACGACAACTGGGGAAGGCTGATAGTGTTTTCCGTGGCACTACCGTGCACCTTACCTCAACGGTGCACTCGCTAGCAAGGCCTTCTATATCTCAGACTAATGGCGATGCCCTTAGCACTTGTCTCTCACTTTGTCTCAGCGTTGTTCCGCTAGTAATGCTCTTTATATGGCTTGCCAACTGTTGCCCTGAACTAGTTTCGCCCGGCTACGCCGTAAACTCTTCTCTCTCTACATTGTTTACCCCGTACTTGTCGTCCCAGCTACCCTTAGGGCGCAGCTCAGTTCGGTGCCGCGCACCAGTCTGACAGACACCACAGTAATATCCAATCGGTCTGACCAAGTTATTTCTTTAACCGAATGGTCCCACGTCAGCTGCGAGCTTGTAAACCCAAGTGTAGAAGGAACATATCTCTTCCTAAATTTGTTCTGCACCTGTCCGCCCGGCTTTGCTGGAATCGCTCTCCCGTTTGATCTTTCCCCTCACAAGGCGAAAACTTTTCACATTGCGCTACTGTTCAGCGCTTTCCCCCCTGGAAGCACGGTTGCTAACACGTCCGAATGAGTCAATCTGATCTGTTCATAGCACGACTGATGCAGTAATATACTATGTTATTATGACCGACTTGTTCTTGCAGATTCTCGGGCGAAGCTTGTCCTGTGAGCCCTAACCGGGACAGTCCGGCAGGGAGGATGTAACTCCATGTTCGGGCTCTCCTTAGACGGCGACTCACCACAGATCTTTTGTCTTTACAACGAAAATCCGCGTCGCTAATGCTGCAGGCTATCTCTGATCCTTCAGATCCTCTCAGGACAACGACCACGGCTTAGTAACTCGAGGATATATCTATCTCAGACATTGTAACTGACATGTTTTGGCCACCAGCCCGGCCACCTAATCGAAGCGCACATGAATCGATGAGCGCTACTAATTCATGTGCTTGATCGACCAATCTCGGGCTCCTCTTAATCGCCGTAACTCCCGAACCCCTAAGACCTTTGCTCGGGCCTCACGGCCCAGAAGCCACCCTTCTGTTCTCCGACCCCAGGCCGATCCTGCGGGAGTCACTTGATTAAACTGCTTCCTATTTCCTCCCTGTATCTTCTGGGGTAGGGATCGGTATTGACGGATCTAAGGAATTTGTACCCCTAATGTCTCATTTTACAAATACCACCTTAATTCATGCTCCCAAAGTTTGACGACTGAGCGGGAGGCATATGCCCGTTGGCATACTAGCCGGTCTGATGTTGACTTTCAGCTTTTCAGGGAGCAGCGGCGTCGGGCTGGTGCTACTTATGAGGAAGCTGAGAGGGAGCACAATTCGAGGTCCAGGGAGTTGTTAGCCTCGTCTGTTAGCGCACATAAGTAGTGGTCCATCTTGAAGAGCGCTGTGCTTTGTGTGAGCTCTTCTGTGCCTCCTTTAATTGGTACTGGTGGTGATCTTGTTGCGGAACCCACTGCCAAGGCGGACCTTTTGTTGCCCTACTTTGATGGGAAGCAGAGCCGGGACCGGGTGCGCATTCCTTTTGCATGTGATCCTGAGCCTAGGTTCTCCGGTTTTGCTTTCAGATCCTCTGAAGTGCACCGCCTTCTTCCTGACCTGGACCCCCATTGGGGTACTGATCCATCTGGTATGTTTCCTTTCTTTCTTCGGAGGGGGGCTGGTGTAATCGCAATCCCACTTGCTTCCGTATTCCGTCGCATGTTGCGGCTGGGCTCTTTCCGGATTGCTGGCGTGTTGCCCATGTGACGCCTGTTCCGAAGGGCTCGGTTTCATCCCGTACCTCTGATTATAGACCCATCTCGATCACACCTGTTTTGTCGAAAGTTTGAGAGGATGGTTGCGTCGAGATTGGGTTTTTTCTTGAAAAGCAGGGTGTCCTTCCCCCAGCACAGTATGGTTTTCATAAGGGCTTGGGAACCTGTGATGCTCTGCTTCACATTTCTCATGTGTTGCAGTTGGCTCATGATGGGGGTCATTAGGCAAGGTTTGTACAGCTTGACTTTAGTGCTGCTTTTGATCGCGTGAATCACCTTGAGCTGCTCCATAAGCTGAAATTAATGAGTATTGGTGGTTCAGTTTTCGCGATAATTAGTCAATTTTTATCTGACAGACGTCAATGTGTAGTTGTTGATGGGAAGAGGAGTGAGTTTTTGGATTTGGTTTCTGGTGTCCCACCGGGTAGTGTTCTGGGCCCTTTGTTGTTCATTGTATATACGGCGGATCTGTTTCATCTTGTTAATAATTTACTTGTTGG
>LQNS02278145.1:12795094-12814358 GCA_001587735.2 Parhyale hawaiensis
CTCAGTAACGGGAGACAATGCGGCACAGAGTATGAATGAAAAATTAGGAAATTTTTCATGAATTGAAAAATCAAACAAAAATTTACATTATACATACATAAGATTATAATATCAATAGGAAATTGATTTTCAACGACTTTAATTTCGTGGCATTTCTGCATCAGTGTTTATTCGCTCATGAATATACCTAATGAACGCTATTCACTTCATCTAACTTTTATGGGAAAATTTCTCACATAACACAACAATTAGTATTAAAAAACCTGCGGATAACTGTATGGAGTAACCGAGTCAAATCAGTGTCATGCTTTTGTAATTGAAATATTACTTGCAGCCCACTCCGCTGTACATATTATCACGTTCAGTAATTAGTAGCCGAATGAACTAATATGTCATGAAAATTATCTACTCGAGGTACAGCACAGACACAGCTAGGTGGGAAGGATCCTCGCTCGTTCACTAGAGGTGGAAGGCTGCACCTCAGCAGGAGATTGTTTTTATTCGTTACTTAATTACTCTAGACTGAGGAACCAGGTGGCATATAACTCCAGAACTAAATTGAAACAAGTCACGCAGACTAAGACAACCCTTTCGCTACTGACCGTTTTACCAGGCAATACTGTATTGTTCTTAATTCAGAAGAGGTTTAGATGGCACTAGTTAATGTAACAAAAAAAAAAAAAAGTAAAGTAATTCATCAGTGGCCTTAACTCAAGCATTTTGCCATCTGTTGCATCGCCAGATGTTACTCCCTGGCTATTTTTAATCACCGCAAGCAACTTGTTATTTCCTTCTGTTTATAAACACTCGATAAGCAACTCCAAATGTTATAGCAAGTGCAAGCGTTCTCAAAACGTTTGAATAAATTTAGATGCTGGTACATATATACTGACTATAGTAACAAGTAAAACGGACCTTTGAGAACATGTAGAGTAACTACAGTGGGAGCCAATTACGTTGCACTGTGCAGAGGATTACATTTTATGTGCGCACGATCCGTAGAGTTTTTACAGAAATTTGCTATCCATCCAATTTTCTACGTAACCAAATAATACCAAGCCAAAAAGCACTACACTCAACTCATTACAGAAGGCAACTCGCAGCTGAAAAACAACTTTTATTTTTGGAAATGGATTAGTAAAACACAAGGATAAATTCTATTTATTCAAAGAGGCGTTATTGTGGCACATCCTTAGTGTATTTGAAGTTTGACGAGACAATTGATACATTGGACCACTCAAAAATATTATACATATTTTTTTCACTTCGTAAAAACGATAACATAATCCGTTTAGGGTAATGCTAGAGTGCCAAAGCAAAACCGAGAGCCAGATAAGTTCTTGGTTACGTCTTAGTTTTATTACTATAAATATACCCAATCTTTATTGAGAGGTAATTAAGGCGCTTAAGAATAACACGTCGTCTGTGACGCAGAAAGCAGGCGCTTTCTTGGAATTCAAATCTTTGTGGAAGTAATTATTTGGCTCAAATTAATTAACTTATATTTCACAAAATGATTTTAATATCTATATTTAATGTTTTTATCTTCTTACTGTAAGAAATTTTGCAAAAAAAATCATGAAAGCGGATACACAAATAACCCCTGTACTACTGAAGGTCGCGCTCGATTTCAGCATCAATTTTCTTTCTGAAATATGAAAAAGCGTTTTCAAATACCTGATGTACGGATTTTTCGTTAGTNATGTTTTTATCTTCTTACTGTAACAAATTTTGCAAAAAAAATCATGAAAGCGGATACACAAATAACCCCTGTACTACTGAAGGTCGCGCTCGATTTCAGCATCAATTTTCTTTCTGAAATATGAAAAAGCGTTTTCAAATACCTGAAGTAAGGATTTTTCATTAGTTATAGTTAGTGGTTTAAGCATCAGTTTCCGCACGAAAACGATGTAACAGAGAACAGAATAAAGGACATATAGTACGTCGATAAAAACGTGGAACCCATGCATGAACGGAGGTGTTCCCATGCACACAGGAACACAGGATCAACGCACATGGGAACAGCAAGTCGGGAAAGAAGAGGAAGAACAGATGAAAATAGGATCAGTATGAGCGTGAAATGAAAAGTGGGCACGAAAGACACACGTTCCGAAGGCCTAGCCAATGACCAGGGTCCCTCTGGAGGCGCTGCTCCCCGTAACATAGGATGGGCGAACCTAAATTAACCTAATCCTTTGGCCCTATGTTCCCTGAGGAGTAACGCTTTTCCAGATTTTGTCTACCTATTGAGGCCAAAAAATAAAGACGAGATATTCTGACTGCTGTTTTTGTTGAGTGTATAAAACTGAAGAGTTTCTGTGACGAAAGGTTAAAGATATAATAGCTAAGAACCTGCAGTATGCATATTCTTTCATCAACCCGTGTTATTTGGCGCTTCAGGGTCAACAGTCCACTGAAAAAAGGGCTAACCACAACAATATTGAGACGAAAAATGTAGCTTCACCTTTCGTTCAGTGACGCGACGCATAACATACATAATAAATATTACCGATGCAACTCATCGAAGTTAGTACGGATAGTTCAATTGAGTAAACATGATTTAGTTCAGAGAAAATATAGGATATAATATTGCAAATAGGCCTATGGCAAAGAAACAATTAGTAACCCTGTGTCTCAATCTGTTGCATGTCTGCAATGTTTCAACTAGAGTTTTTCTTACGAGTAGAGGAAGAATAAATCGTGAAAGGTGAACTCGTTACCAGACGGCTGCTAACGCGTTTTTAAGAATAACATGGAAGTAACCATATATGATCATTGGCCCAGTAAAGGATTAACAACATCATACTCCTCAGTTTATTAGCACTGCGCCACATTCAAGTCTAATAATGCTCAGCAGGGCCAGCAATGCTGGAAAACAGCACCAGGTCCCCGAAGAAAGCATGACGAGCAAAACTAATTACAGGGATACATAAGTAGCACAGCGTGCTAAGGTTGTCAAAGAAAATACACGATGTTTTCAAAGAAGAAAGGGTAAAGTTAGAAAAAAAAAGAAGAGGTCATGCTTGAATTGAACCTTATCTGTGTCGGAAAAGGACAGTCTGGCAATGGTTCCGAGACTACCGAAACGTCAGCTTGTCTTCTTTCGAAGACAGAGTCTCAACCTTCTGTTCATCATCCTATACCTCTAATTTAGTACAGTCCTTCCTAATTGCACTAGCTAACCGCATTGCGTGGTTCGGCTCCAGACGCAACGATTTATACAGTAAGGTATTCGGGGTGCCTGTGTGTAGATACAGTACATGACACTAGTCGTACCGCAGATGCTCTAACTAGGGTAGAGGCCCATGGATTACTACTATGCGATGAACAGCATTATTAAGAATGACACAGGTATAAAACCTTCTGTACAAAACACTAACATTATTATTTTAATCGTAACGAGGCTCAGCCCAAGGAGCGCTTCAGCATCAGTGCCCTTGGTAACGTCCACGATACCTAACCGATGAGTTTTATGGCAAAACGTGACGTAGAACATATTGTGACGCAGAAAGTAGATCCTTGACTTGCTAAGTTCCAATTCTGTATTATTAAAGCGGTTATCAGACAACGTCCGAAACCGACGATATCTCGACAAGGAAAAACTGCAGGCGCAACGAAATTGAGCGATGTTGGCTGTTCTAGAGACTAGAGCCTTGCATAGAGCCAGTCCTACCCAAACAGAATTCTGGGTCTTTCAAGAAGCTATATCAGCTTCCGGAGCAGCTAAGTATATTTATTTGCGTTGTTATCCAGGTGTAACAGACAGAGCTTCCGGGGCAGCCATATATTTTATTAAAGTTGGTATCCAGGTGCAACAGACAGACCAGAGACAAAGGCCTAATCACAGCTTTGTCAGCGCCCTAACAAACAAGTCCCACTGAGCAACTCCGCGCCTGGTGCCACAACATGGCCTGCATTGGTTCAGTTAGGCATCAATAAGGTCATGATTGCCTCTCAGTACTGCCCTATTGGGCTGCGTGCTATATTCATAATACTCGCATCTTGGGTGGTCGTCTAGCTCATAAAATCGCAGGTTTTATCCGCAAAGCTTGCACTTTTTGCGCAAAGAAAATGTCTAGAGGTGAGACTATTGCTTTGGGAGTATCCGTATTGACACTGGTGAGTTACAGCCACTTAAATATGGCGTAACTTGAAGGGCTAATTGCAAAGTAAGCCGAGCATACCTCAAACTTTTTTGACAGCTATTTGTAAAGGTAATGAGAGTCAGCGCTCGGGGTCCGGACGCAAGAGAATATAGTGATGAACGCAGGTAGAATATCTTGATTGCAGCACGAATTGGTCGGCCACATCTTGGCAATGCAAGCGTCCCTACCCTTGCAGCGAGACTGAATATGGGAAAGGAATATTAACATCAAATAAGCTTCAATGAGAGCAGAAACAGTTGAAGTAAAGGCGAGTACAGAACAACTTACAAAGTATCAGAAAAGTCGTACTAATGTCGAAGGATCTTTAAAAAAAACATAAAAAGTTAAAAATAGACGAGTAATGAAAATGCAACAAAACAATACAAATGAAGCAATACTATAGTATCAATTTTGAAGAAGCTTTGATGAACGCAAAAATAGAAGAAAGTCGAATACAGAACAAGTCACAAAACAGTGGAAAAGTAGAATTAATTTTGCAGGAGTTTCATTGGAAGCAGCAAAAATACGAGTGCAAAACAAGTGACAAAACAGTAGAATAGTAGCATATACCCTCTCAGAAGCTTTAACGGCCGCAGAAAAAGTTAAAAAATAAATATACAAGTACGGAACAACTTGCAGAAATTATTTTGAAACAAGTTGAAAAACGGAGCATTACAATAGACGAGGACTACAAAAGCAGAGATCATGTAAAACAAAGTTTCTCCAACTAGTTAAAAACAGAACATGAACATTACTCTATAACAAGCTTTCAGAGAGTCAAGATTCCTAGAAGCACAGTATAAGTCACAAAATATATGTCCCAACTGTACTTGGGGAGAAATTTCAATACCAGATAAATAAATTAATTTACTTTCAAAACAGATTCAGAAAACTTGCAAGTCGCAAGAAAAACGCAAATTGCAAAGTTGTCTGCGTCGATATGTTACAGACCAAAGAAAGTAGCGTACATTGTTATATCAAGCAGTACATGAGAGCTAGGGAGAAAATACTCTCTTGAATTAATGTACACTTGCACACATCCGACTGAAACAATCTCACTGAACTCGTCAAGTCTCTGCAAACTGAAATTATTTACGCCTCTACTTATTGCATTTCGTCCCTTTATCAGTAAGGACGATACAGAGATGTGTAACAACCCTGCTTTTTTGAATTTATGCACGTTTGAACCTAAAACCATGTATTTTCTTGGTGGAGGCAGGAAGTACCTCAGGAGACCTCCAAGAGCACCTAAATACCAAATCTGCCAAAGAAAAATTCTCGGCCAATTGCGTGAGAAGTCACTCGCTTTGATTACTCAATGAATATTGATGAACAGCCATTAGGACTTCCCAGCACCTGCTATCCAATCGCTCGCATAAAATTGCCAAATTTTTCCCCTTCGACCTTCATTGTGAATGTGGAAAAACTTATCTTCGTTTTATTACCACCCAAGTGGGCCTAGTGCGCATCGCTGGGGTCTCCAAAGAGGGCGGCACCCCCCCTCCCCCCGCAACAATGGAAATTTTTACATGTACGCTAAGCCGCCAAAGAGGCGGTAAGCAGGCGACGAGACAGCATTTTGGGCAGTCAGTTAATGCAAAATAATAAAGTCCTCGCGGAAACCCACAGCCCTCCACGACAAGAGTACCTATGGAAGGCATTGTACCCAGTCGAGATATCATACTCGCGAGGCACGGACACGAGTGCCGAGCCCCCCCCCCCCATCCACTGCAAGATGTTAGAAGGAAATGGTAAGCGGATCGTGAGTAGTTCACCTGCTAGCAAGAGAGCACCAGGGGGGCTAGGCAACTTTACGTACTGCTGATGTGTCGACGAGCAGAGAACGTAAAATGAGCCAAAATGCCTTGCGATCCAAATGTAAAAGCGATAAAGTTGTGGGGCAGAAGCAACTGTACCTGTAGTACACAAATACAATAAATAACAAAAATTATATAGAATATCGATACTGGACGATTGCAAATATTACATTCAATACAGAGAAAAATTACAGTATAAAAAATGGGCAGTTCCATTTCAGAAGGGATTATAATAGTTCACTCTACCTACACACCCCACAAATTCGAAAGAACATTTCTAAACTTGAAGTAATTCAACGAATGAAGCAACATAGTGCTATATCGTCTTATTATTGACGGAAAATCGCCCATAAATAAATTACTTTTTGTAACTACGTCTATATTATCACTGTACTACAGTGAAGCACACCGGTGCTCAACCGGATTAGGTTACCGTCCTTGATTAGTACGGTACATTTCTGCAGAGTATTGCATTATCTGCGATCATTGCATCTTGGTCCATGCGCTGCACTGACCGATCGCTTTGTACGCAGTATGGCTACAACCATATTCCCAATATTGAGTAAAAAGCTGGCGGTCGAGTATCTGCGATTTTGATAAACGACAAACCCAATAACTAGAATAACACTTTAGGATCGCGCACATCTCCGCCAAGCATTGCAATGTTATTAAAACATTCAACTTTGCTCCTGAATCGAAGATTTCATTTTCATCATCAAAACTGGGTCATTTGTTTTTCGTAACATCACCAGCAATTTCGGTAAATTTCTCAAAGAACCATCTAGAACTTTTTGAGCTATGTTCTGACAAATGAAAAGGCAAACACACAAACAGATTATCATCACTAAAATTTGATTATTTGTGCCTACTCACCATGTTAACAGTTCATGCAAATTTCATAAAGATCCGTCCTTAACTTTTTCGGTTTACGTTGTTGACAAACAGTGAAACAAACATGCAGTCAAGCAAATAGAGTATCAGACCACCATAAAAATTTGATCATTTGTTGTTCCTCGTACCATTTCTAACAAATTCTGTAAATTTTTAGACAATCCGTTAATAATTTTCTGAGTATGTTGCTAAGGAGGGTAATTTGATTCAGTTGAGTACAGTACTAGTTTATTTCGGTGCAGTCTCGGAATAGTTACAAAAAGTAATTCACACCTTATCAACCTTGTTTGCCTATCACATAAACAAACGCTCGAACGGATCTTCACCAAAAGTTAATAATTTGTTACTCCTAACAGACCGATCAACACCTGTAAATATCATGAAAAGCTCTCCATAACGTTATGAGCAATCTTAGTGACAGACTAGCAGCTAGCAGATTAACAAACTCAGACAAAAACATAACCTCCTTGGTGGAGGCAATTACAACATTTTTGGTCTTGAATTTCATCTGTAAATAACTGTTGATAGCCCATAGCCATAACTTCTCTCTCCTCCCGACACTCAGTGACAGGCGTAGACTAAACACACAAAGCTCCACACTACGTACGTAAAAAATGTGTGCTACTGACTCACTTCATCTTCCAATTTACATAGAAGAGAACAAATACAAACATAAAATCAATCTGCATAGGCTGCCTCCCGCGTACCAGTGAACTCTAATTACAGGAACAAGACAATTAAGCTTTTTGTCTGATTTACAATTATTTAAATTAGGGACGGAGGCGATCTACCGCAGTTCACTTACGCCAAACAAACCTAAACAAATACCCTACAGCGCATAATTTCACGCATTGCAAACGATCGATTGCTAGATCATTGACTGCATGGAGGGTGTAGGATGTTTTGAATCGGCTCCTTTGATTGGAAATCCTGTGGCTTGAAAGAGACGTCGATGTCTAAGACAGACTGAGCAATTGCGACAAGAATACATTAGTCTCTATTCCAGCGGTGACTTCACAGGAACGCAAATTGCGACTTTACATAAAATGGGTGCACTCATTTTGGGTACTTAGGGAAGACACTGTCGCAGCAAACAAACAGTCCTGACATTTTATTTCAGGATATTTCTAAGATTTTTTTACGGCCTTAAACCTTGATCCTCAAGATTGACCTTAAAATCCATGTATTTTTTAAATCCAAGGACTACAGCGGAGGCAGCAGGAAGGGCTGGCGATTTTACACCTTCAGAGTTTAAATTTACATTATATGGACGTAAAAGTAAACGAGACAGTGGATATGTAGCAGGTGTTTTCCTATTACACATGTGTAAACATTATACTAAGGCGTCAGGCATGATGCATTGTGATGAAGATTCATCTCCGAGCAGAGCAAACTCACTAAACTTTTACCAGATTGTAAAAAAAAAGAGATTCAAGTGCAGCCTATACAGTTGTACGTCAAAACGAAGGAAAATTCGGATTTTATATTCTAAATGAATTTTTTATTTCGGTTATTAATCTAATTCGGTATCAAAACAAAATCAGTGTTCGTAGGCACATCATTATTAGGATTATTGGAAAGTAACCTAGCGCCATAAAGAGTTATGCTTCATACAATTATACTCGTTTACGACTAAAAGAGGAACATTGGGTGACAATGATTACTTCAAACTGGTTTCTGCCAGGGAACAGCTTAAGAACAGCCTCACTTGATGCCAAAAACAAAACGTACACAGAAATAACTGCATCGGACCGTAATGTTTTATCATTTGTTTGTTTGTTCAAGACGTCGTATAAAATACTTAGCTACACTGATAAAAGAACAATAGCTGTAACCGTCAGGTCACTACTGTCCATTTTATTAGATTGCCACTAAAATAAAATGATACATAAGCATATAAACAAACTAAATTTTCAGTAACAGTAAAATGAAAACGTCATTTTTCAATTACGTAGTGATTAGTACACACATGAAAAGCAATTGATAAATTACCACCTGGAAAAAAGAAAATTTGCCGCTACATTAGTTGATGCAGTGAAAATCAATTAGGACTAATGAAATATAAATCTAATAGGTACGCGAATGCATTACACTTTTATTTCATTTAGGCACATGTTTAGGGTCGATAGCTCAAGTTTGGAATGGGGCTAATAGCACCTTAACGATCGCTCTCAGTTTTTGGTGAGGCCGACGTGCGTTCGCGTGCAAATGGGTATCATTTGGCAGCAAATACCTGACCCGAGGAGCTAGTGAGCACAGAACGTTCTCCCTTAACTACATGATCACACCTTAGCGTCACACTTTACCTAATCAAAGAAATGGGATACTCTATTCTCGGCACCAAGAATGATAAGCTTACGAGCAATACTACAGAAGGAATTATAGCCTAGGAAATTTGAGAAGCGGCCGGACGCATGGCAGTGAGAGATGAGACTTGGTCTGCACCATGAGGAGGGATACAACAGAGGTTTTGAAAAGAGCATCTTCAAGCACGACACACATTGGTGAGTAAATCTTCATTGTTGAACAAACTGGCCTTTTATTCAATGCATGCATGATGCCAGTAGTTCTGATAGATGTAAACGTTTTCACCTGCGAGACAAACAGATTGTGCTGAATTTCGTGGAACAGAAATTATTATTATAATAATTTTCAATTGTTTCCCGCTGTTCACAAGTATATGAATGCGAAACCTTCATATATAGGCACGCTAGTGGATCCACAGTTAAGAAAAATGAACAATACCTCGGCGTTTTTAAATCGCAGCTTGAACAGGCTGCCATAACCCTTCGCCGCATCAGACGGCCATCCCGGTCCCGTTTCAAATAGTACAATTCCGACACAAGTTTGTGTTATTGCCGTGAATCCTGCAAATTTAATGTAGCTAACTACTTTTTGGTGCCTAGATTAGTGCAACTTTCTTTTTTCATTTTGCTGCTGACAAAACGATCGCGAGTTAAATGAGCGGTACAGCACATCTAATGCCGGAGCCACATATGGATTTCTACGCCCAACTGCGAAGCTAGGATGTGCAGCTCGCGTGTCGATTAGATACATATTTAAAATCGGTAGCATAGATACCGTGGCACGAATGACGTCCGAGTCTCGCACCCTTGCATCAAGTTGTCCGTATAAATGCATAGCGTGTCCCCGGCATTAGACAACACTCTTACAGGCACTGCAGCCCTCCGAACTGACAGTGGACGCGGAGCATGGAAGACACAAGCGTTTAGCCTCATACTGTCGCCCATACGGACGCCTTCGATGTCGCTTCGCTGCAACGGTCCATGGCCAGATACAGAACAATGATAGCGAGTTGTTTCAATTATTTAAATTTCGAAAGTGATACGCCCTGTTGGTTCCATACCAAGTACACGCATAGTCAGTTGTAGCAGCAGTAATTTTCATGCGAATCTTAGCTGAGTTACAATGATTAAATGTAATATAAGTAAGTGTACTGTACCCCTATTCTTTCGCCAGACGCTGCATTGTCAATTAGAGGCGACCTTCTTACAGCATGGCCAGTCACACTAGGAATTCATGTATAAGAAGGATTCCTACGCGTAGGAAGGGCAAATCAAAAAGAAAAACGGATGAAAGTTTATCCAGTAGAAGTACGAAGAAAGTAGCAAAACGGACACACTGAAACTATCAGCAGTTAAGTGCGCCTATTACGTTAAGCAGGCTACAGCTACAGAACATCGAGTCGTACGGTAATAATGTACTGCTGGCACATAAGTGCCGTTATTCAGCAGCGCTACAGCAGGACAACAGGCAACTTCGGCAACTGCTGACACATTTCCGTGAGTTTTCAGTGATGCTAAAACTAGGTAAGCAGTCACCGATGACCCATTTTCACCATAATTCAGAAAACAATCCGCGACGACACCGTAGGCCGGAATCCGGTCGAAAAAAAATTCAATTAAAGTCGTTCGTTGTTGACTCGAGCACTTGAACTTTCCTCAGTCAGCTGATTTGGAGCTCGAGGGGCCGCCACCCGACGGGCTACAGACACAAAAAGTGGCGTGTGGAGGCAGCTCGGAAGACAATGATATGAAACTGAAAAAAGTGTTCGCATTTTTCGAGGTTGAATGAGGTGGTCAAAGGCAGCGGCGCCTTGCAACGTTGATCGTCTCGCAAAAAACCAACATAGTTTGTCTTTGGGTTTGAGCACATAAATGGGGCGTGACTTTAGAAGAAAGGATGAGGCCGCCTCAAGGAAATTGGCTAAATGATCAGATGATGCCCCGAGCAATTAAGTCTATAAGCTCGCTGAAAAAGTTGGGGCGAGCGCGAAGGAGGAAGCAAATGATCTTGGTCTGACCGTGCTAATAGTTTCTCAAGAAAAACTTTGGCGGGAGACGGCATGTCGAAGCCTTTTGTCTCTACAGTGATGGATGCAACGCCTGTCATACAGAACCTGAGCTCATGCGTATAGATTTTTTCTTGCCATATGGATTTTGCAATCACAGACAAAAGTTGTTCTCACAGGCTTGATATATGCTTGTGATATAACTGATTGCTAAATGTGTGATCAAAAGATTTTGCAGTCTCAGCAAAACTTTTGTTCACGTTTATTAATCTTTTAATTCATGCTAACATCAACATTGAATGAGATAAATGTGGTTTCAGATACATACTATTAATTTCTTCATATCTCCAGATTTTTGTTTTTGGTTAGTTCCTGCTAATTTTCAATTCAATCTGCTAGCGCCTATCGTTTGTATAACTTAGCAACCTGCCAATATACACGCGCTACTCTGTGTCAGTACCCAAATTTTTGTACTAATTTCCATTTTAGAAAGCTCAGCATGGAAACATTCGAGCAAATGTTCTTTGAGAGTTACCTCTTCCGCTGTAAATACATCAATCATATTGTATTTCAGTATTTTCAGTAAGTTATAACTTGAACAGGAAACTACAGTGTCGTTTGCTTAAAGTACCAATACTGAGCGATATAAGAAGTCGAGGTATTTGCTTTCATTGATGCATTGATTGAAATGCTTTTATTGGCAACATCTATAACCTTACAAGGTCTATGTACTTCTCTCAGCGTTCAAACGATCATGATGTAATCACTGACATCCTAACAGAATTCTCGTTCGCCGCAGCAGCTAAAATCTCAAAGCAGCTTCTGGGGACGGCAAAAAAATGTTAGGGATAGGAAGTGAGACGTTTCTAAAGCCCTTAAAATATACTTTTACCTCCAAAGTGCTTTATATTAAATTTATTTCAAAGTTCGGTTGCACCACATAGCTCGTAGTGTTTCATTTTATGAAAACGATAAGATACCTTACGGAAGAGGAAAACAAGGTAGTGATCTTTGTATCAGATAACTTTGAAAATAAAAGTATACTTTGAGACAACTGTTACTTCAAAAGTAACAAAAAAGAAAGCATCCTCACACCGGCATTAAAAATTACAACAGAATAATTTCCGAGCTATAACTATAATCAAGATTCTTTTGCTTAAGCAATAAAATTGTCGGTTATGGATAGAGCTTCAGGGGATGGGAAGCACAACAATTAAGGTTCTACACTCCCCGATAACAAGAAATAGAGGCAAAATCAAAAGTCCAAAGCAGCGATTTCTTTTTAGCAGTAGGGCTTCCTATGAATAACACCCTGACTCAGACTCACCTAATGTTAGGCGAACGTCGTCTTTTTGGTTATTTAAAAGGCATATACGAGCGCCCGTACGGCTGCGAAGGAATCCATTAACAAGAAATGCAATGGCTTATCAGTGGTCAGTGACGGCAGTAAAGCACGCCTATCATAGCCTAAAGCGACACTAAAGTGAGAATTTCCATTGACTACCGGGGCTGTACTTTAGCACTCAACCACCTACATACTGAAATAATTTATTCTAGACACAAAACTACTGAAGTTATCGGCAGGCGCATCGCAAGCGGCCCGGGCTGGCGTTCTATGCAACACCGAGATTCTTCGGTAGTTCTGAGGAGCCGCATTGTCCCCGCACAAAAGGGCTTTTGACTCGCGTACACCAAAGTGTTTTCATTATAAAAATGGACACTCGCGAACGTGGGTGGCGGTGCAGAGTTTATGATCGTGCGAAGAAATCCTCCTGAATACCAAGGCGCTTGGGAGAATTTGGTGAGAGTGGCGGCGCGTACTGTGACTTTATCTATTTATTCGGATTCGAGTCGTCTCCGGAGACCCTTCGACCATTAAAGTATGTTGACTTTGGGGGTTTAGTATGAAAAATTACACAAGCAACGAATCCAAATCGTAATTTTCGGAAATTTATGATTTGAGTAGCAACGACCTTCATGAGTAGTATGCTGCTCGAGTAATAGGGTCATCACAGGAAGGTTGCACGTGCTTCCATTTAGCTCTAGCTATTTGAGTTATAGTCAGAAGATTTAAGCCTCAGTTTCCGAGCTTCATTCAGCTCTACTAAATCTTCAAGTTAACGGCACATAAGGTTAGAAAGGGAAACAGAATTAATATTAAACTGAGTTATATGGTCGCATAGTTGAATCGGACTTATACTGTTTTCTAGAATCATTACTTGTTATTGTTCATTCGTTACTATTTAAATGGGCGATATGAGTTTCGAATAAATAATTAAAATAAAAAATTATGGACAAAGTGTGCATTAGGTAGATATAGCCAGTGATTTTAGCCTAGATTTCAGCACAAAGGAACAGCGAACAGCAAATTGGGAAAGAAGAGGGAGAACAGGAAGAAGAATCACCAGTAGGAGCATGAAAATAAAATGAAGCAGAGTGGGCACGAAAGACAGACGTCCAGAAGGCCTAGCTAATAGCTAAGGTAACCGATAGGGTCCCTCTGTGGGTTGCACCTCATCACATAGGCTGGACGAACCTCAATTTAAGATAATTTTAAGACATTTTAAATTAAAAAGTTGGAATTAAAACTATAGTTTCAATTAGTTTTGCATCCAAACAATTGGTACGCATTATGACGCTGTCGACGTGAGAGACACCAGCATCAAAATTGCCACTAGTGGAAGATCAAAGTACGTCTTACAATTAATGATATGAACCCTTTAGCCACGCTGGTATCGTAAATAGGGAGGGAGACTTGGCAATAGGCATTGAGAATGTAAGGCACTTAGATGACACAAATAGAAGAGAATTTTGCGTTCGAATCTTCATAACAGAAATTAAAAAATTATGTACGTCAGTATTTGACTTGTACAACTTATCAAAATAAAAACTAAGATTTTTTTTGGCGTAAATATAGCTGGTCACGCCTATATATCTAAACTTTACCACGTCGTAGCACAATAGTTTTCAGCGAAATTTGCCACTACTTGGGGAGACTCTGCAATGGGACGCACAGAACCAAGCCAGCTGGCAGAATATTCGAGTAAAATGACTGATAAAAAAAGCAGTAACTATTAACGCTTAAGTAGCGAGGCTGATTTTCAGTAAAATTTAGAATACAATGATGGAATTTACGATGTTGAACCAATTAGAAGCCTCTAAAAACGAAAAGAGAAGGTAGAAAAAATTGATTGAGTTTCTGCAATAAAACGAGGATGAAAACTATTTGGCATTAAAGTAGGGTCTTTTCAGAATATGAGAGGACTCTAGTATTCTCATGTCTGATTCAATGGCCATGAACGGAGGCTGAAATTTGAAAAGTTGTCAGTCGCACTAAACTATTACACAGGTGACTGCGTGAGCGCACAGGGGAATATGACAGAAATGCAAGAACTCTCCCAATTCGACGACTACTGCTCATGTGTTCGGAGACTCGTGCATAAAGCGTATGATCAGCGCTTCCGACGTCGCTTGATGCGCAAATGCACAACTATGACGAGAGAGCGTCACAGGTCGGCCCAATGCTACTAGAAAGCATTACAGAGCTTGGGGGCAGAATTGAAAAAATTACCAGAGACCTGTTGTAATCAGCTGTTGTGTAACCCAGTGTTACCTCGAGTGTAAATTCGTCTCTCGTCTCCAAAAACGGTGTCGTATAGAGCCATTTTCCGTCAATGAAACACGCCAGTGTTACCCGATGTCATACAAACTAGCTACCCGGCGAAAATGGTGGGTTGTGAGTAACACGGGTAACACCGTGCAGTTGCATGTCTCGCCATATTTGCATCGAATAAATACGCCTGTAATTGCGTTTGGCGAGCTGTGAAGACGTATTTCTCTTAAATATGAGTTACAAGTATTATTATTATTTTGTTATTAGTTTATATCACTAAAAATAAAACTGAATATTTATTTATTTAACCGAGAGATTAGATATTTCGATTGTGATTGCTAATTTGTGTACGTTTTGAGATCTCACGCAGTCTGTCTATTAGGTTTATGGGAAAAGCCTTCGATTGGTGTAGGCTAAGTCATCTATTTCTCATGGGAGAATAATCTGCTGGGACCTTTTCCAAAACTTATTTGGTGGCTATGTCGTCATAATAGCAATAATTTTGAATAAACGTCTGTGTTTAGATTTTTGGGCCAGCGCTTTGAGATATCCTGTTCATTCACCTTTAAATAGAGTAACACTGAGCGGGTAACACCGTGGTACATCGCGCAACAACAGAAAACTCTGATTACATCAGGCCTCAGGGGCGTGTTGCAGTCAGGCCTTTGGTGTCACCTGTGCTACACCGGCCTCCAATGTGACACAGGTTGGGTAACACCGGGTGACACCGACGACAACCCTAAAAAATTGTGAGGTTATGAGTTAGGCGACACTGCCTCTTTTACAAACACTGGCATTGATCCCAAACAATTCATATTACATGGGTAATGTATGAGTGCCAAATATTGCTTGAATTCTAGCAGTTGAAGCAGTTTTGCGTATATTTCTTAAAAATTTTTATCCTAAAATGCTGTCAAAATAAGACTCCGCCAGAATTGTTAATGTACGAGCTTTCCGCAAATCCCGCAACACTTTTTGGGGGCGCTGAGATCGCACGTCGCATTCACTGCTACACGGGGTAACACCGAGTAACACTGTGAGGGTGACACCGACGTCTGATTGCAACTCGTCGCAGAATTATGACGAGTTAAACTGAAATACCGTGGCTATTATTTTTATAAGATGCCAAGGCTTTTGCAGCAAATTGGCTCTGGCTCTACAGTAGCTAGTAATAGAAACAATCCTATACTAAAGAAAAAGTTTCGTAAATGTAATGGTATAATTATGAATGAGTGCTAACCCTATTTTTTGTAAATATACCAATTGACATAGATAGAGAACTAAGAAAATGGATATACGAAAATAATGTTACGACATACATTTTACAATGAAATTTAAACGATAAAACATATAAGTACTTAAGATGGATTAGGATCAAGAACCGTTTTAAACACGGAAGTTACAACACTTAATATACTGCGCTTCTTAAGGTAGCTCTATCTGCAAGATTAACGAACGACAATTTCTGAGCGCATTATCGTTCTTTACAACTTATTTTATACATCATTATGATAATTGTAAAAGTTAGTGTAAAATAATTCTGCTTCTGACTTTATTTTAGCGCTGACGTATACCAACCGGCGAAAAAATCTCGCAAAAAATATTATTGAGGAAATGACGAAAAAGAGTATGTCCTATTGATGAATGTGCAACTGTATCTACATCTAGCAGTGCAGCCTAGAAAGCGTGAGTACGATACACGTGGGGCAAGAAACCACCAGCTCAAAAATATTTGTTTACTTAACATAATGAAATCATTGTACCTCAGTTTACCAGTATTTCCAAATATTATTGGCCCTATTTCGAAATTGTTGAGTTCATGGTACGGCAGAGTAATTTTACCAATTTGTCATCGTGCAAACTTATTTTTCGTTCTCTTTGAAACCAGTGTTTACCGATCGGAAATTTATAGGCATTGATCAGATGTTATCGGAAACCTTTCACTATTTTCCCAAAGACAGCCGATAAATGTCACTAAATTTTCGATTGGATTAAATTGCACTGAAAAATGCTTGGTCTATGTATCATTTGTTTTATTCGCATTTTGTAAAGGTAATACAAACAGAAATTTTATTGCCTCCATTATGCGAGAATATAAATGCAAGAAGAAATATATAATTTCACATTAAGCACAAAAAAAGGAGGAGGACGTGAGGCTCTATTAGAATAAAAAGGAGAGTCAGGCAAGATACTTTGGGCCCGACATATCCGCAGTGTGTTAAACACAATGATAAAAATATGTCATCCCTCTTTGTGACCACAGACTACAGTGCAAAAATAATTTCTTGCAACAACTAAAAAGTAATTTCTAATTTTTTATGGGGACATCAGCAAATATTTTTCAATAGACAAGCTACCGTAAGTGGTTCCTTAGAGGCGGGGCCTGCGCCCCGTATGGCGATGCGATAGCGGTTCTTAGCGAGGTGACCACGCTGAATCGTAAGCATTAAGACAATCGTAAAATACGTTACCATTATTAGAAATAATTCTGCGTTTCTGTGCAAGAAAAGATTTCCGTCAGTTATATGAATAATGAAGAAAGAACCGCAATGGTTTTGTTATACGCACGTAGGGTCAATCTGTTTTTTTTTTTCATCAAATCCGGAGAAGGGGCTAAAGATCTCTTATTAGTGAGTTGAATGAGGTGTGAGGAAGTGACAAATTCATGAAACCCTGCCTTTGTATCAGCATTACAAACGCTTGAACGCGGGACGCTTCAAACACTAGGCTGTTAGTAACTTATAATGCTGAAGCTTCAAGAGAGTGCGTGCGCTATAAGGGAATGTTCCACAAGGGCGAGGCAGCAAGTTGCAGTGAATTTTCTTCGCAAGTCCTGCCTCATCAGGAAAGAGCCATAATATGTGGGCTGCATGATATGTGCATAAATAGCTATAATTTGTGGATAGTCCATGAACAGTTGCTGCTCTTTATAACTGAAGCGATGAAGCTGTAGCCTCTCGAAATACAACGCAATTTCTCTGTCGAGCAGGAAGGGCGGGACATGAATACGAACCCGTTAATGTTTTTTTCCAATACAGTTCGCCTGGGTACGAGCAAGTTCCTAACCCTATGCAACTACTGGGGGTTTAATTCGCTATCGAGCCAAGAAAAATGAAAATCGTTGAAAAGAAATCCTAAACTGTCTCAAAGTCCAGTATACCAGACACTGTGAAAATTAGCATGAGCCACAGCATGGTTGAGAAATATTAGATACTAGATCAAGATGATGAAGAACACAGTTTCTTCAATTAATTTCAGTTGCCATGTCAAAGCAAATCTAACTGGGTTCGTTAGAATACGGGCAGATAATTTTGATGGATGGGTGAAATATGAATAAAGGAACACCAAAGCAAACAGAGGAAAACGCTGAAGTATATAGTTAGAGCAGAGACGCGTGTCGATAATGGTACCACAACAAACAGACGAGCTATGATGGATGGATTCTAATTCTGATAGACTAGTGAGAAACGCAAATTGTATTGAATTTAGTTATAGAGCAGAAAATCAATTCCCGCACCGACACAGCAAAAATGAACTCGGCAGCTGGCAAAATTGTACCATAGCTACTCGTAAATTGCGGGATATGCACGGAAATGAAGACAAAGATCGCAATAGATGAAAGTGAGACACCACTGACGAAAACGCTCGGGATGTTCAGCACAGCGCCAAACGAATGCAGGAAAGAGCCCTAAATAGACTACTAGCAATGTTTAGCAGTTGAAGTACCTATGTAATGGACGTGTCGACGCCACATGTATCCGATACTTTCTAACAAAATGTAGTTGAAATTAAGCGTTAGACATTCGAATCGTCAAGCGTATTCTGTCCTGTGTGCAACTTAAAAATAGATTATTCGGCGATAACAGACTTAAATTTAGTCGTAACTCGAGTCCTAATTTTGCATTCGGCTGGGTAGCCCTGGCCCATTAATTAACACTATAATATCTGTAACTTGCGCACTCTGAGAGCGCATACATCCGTCAAGTAATGTGATGGTAACGAATAATTTAAACTGGCTCTGAAATCATGTTTTTTTTTTGCATCAACTACAACATCCAATCATTTGTGCCTTTTAAGAGTATTAACAGTTTCTGCAATTTTTATGCAGATCCTTTCATAACTGCTTGAGTTATGCTGCTAACAAACACTAGGACAAACATAAATCAAACATACGGACGAACCAACCGATCGGCACCAAACTTAAGTTATTTTTGCCTTTTAATATTATCAACAACTCCTGTAAATTTCATAAAAATCCATTGAATACTTTTTGAGTTATTGCTTAACAAATATTATGACAAACATTATGACAAACACAACTCAAACATAGAAAAGACTCAGCCGATCTGCTGAAAAATTTAATCATTCATGTCTTTTTACATTACTAACAATCCTGTAAGTTTTCAAAGATTCACTCAAAACTTTTTGAGTTATTGCGCTAACAAACATATAAAATCAAACACAGCAACAAACATACGAACAAACA
>LQNS02278145.1:12869703-12881194 GCA_001587735.2 Parhyale hawaiensis
CATATCTTCACCAAAAGTTAATCATCTGTTCCTCCTAACATACCTAACAATCCCTGTAAATTTCATCCAAATCGGTTCATAACTTTTTGAGTTATCCTGGTGACAGACAAAAAGACAAACAGACAAAGAGCCAACAGACAAAGAGCCAACAGACAAAGAGCCAATAGACAAACAGACAGACAGACAAACAGACAGACAGACAAACACGACGAAAACATAACCTCCTTGGCGGAGGTAAAAATAGCATCCGGTTTCATGTGGTGTCGTCACTGGTCTCAACAGTTGCACCAAATATGGGGAGTGTTCGTTCGAGTTTGACACACTGGCGGGGCGTGCTGTAGTGAGACACTCTCGGTGTGATCCGTATTGCCGCAGACAGCCTCAAAAATCGCATCAGCCGCTCGATGCTCAAACCGTTGTGTTCCGATCAACAACTCAAAGACGGGACATTTCAACGGGCTTTTTATTGAAACGAGCCCTGGATTTGGTCAGTACGATATCGAAATTAAGCCTGAGTCAAAACAATGGCTTCCCATGGGTTCATCTGGACCATTCAAAACAAACGCAGAGAAATATGCCCGGGTGATGGGGAAAAATAGTATGAAAATGCTATAAGAAAGCAGAGGATGTCATTGAAAGAAAAACTGACAGGGAAGGTTCACAGCGGAGTTCCTTTACAACAAACAAACAACAGAACAAATATCATTTATTACCTCGTATACAGGGTACAATGGATACACCTATCGAGGTTTTCTTTTTGCTTTAATTCTAGAATTTTGAAGATCCAGTAGTGTGAAGAGCAGGAGAAGCAGTCCGTGCTGAGAGTCAATTTAGGANAGGATCCCTCGCGTTGCATCGCCTGGCCTCTCGGTGCTGGAGTGCTCCACGCAGTGTAAATCCGTAGCGTGCCGTCCGGGGAATCGAACCCGGGCCTCCGTTGATGCGATGCCGAACCGTTGTCACTTCGCCACCGAGAGGGTAATGCGTAATGCATCAAGTTCATTCTTCCAAGGTGTCAACGGCTGTTCTGACACTACAAAAATTTCGTTGGGACATGTTGTCTCGCCCTACGTACAGTCGCATCTTGTTCATTTGGAGTTTTGGAGTTTTATTTTTTGTCATCTGATAAGGAATACGGCTTGAGAATACTGATGGGGTAAAAACCGCTATTTCAAGATGGAGCACAAATCAAATCATGGATTTCTGCAGACAAGAGTCTGATAGAATAAACCACCGACTTCAGAAGTGTACTGACTTTGAAGGAGTATATATATACTGACAAGTAACATGCTTACCGTTGTTATAGGAAGGAGCTAATTAGAAAGCAGTAGAACTTTTTGACACATCCTCGTTTAGTTGTGCTTTGAGCGAAACGTGAAACCCAACCACATGGATGTTCTTACATTGGTTAATGCACATGGGAACGGTATCTCGGAAAAAAAGATGAAGAGTAGAGCAAAGCCTGGCTAGCATGTGTATGAAAATGACTACAGCAAACTCGGTACGATAGCCACAGCTAAAAGGCCTACCTAAAATTAACGATCCTCTTTGAGTGCTCTTCGAGAGCGGCTCCCCAAAACATAGGATGGTGGAACCTAACTAGCGTCACTGACGGCCTACAGTATAGCCCATCCTGCGTACTCCGAGGCGGTATAGATGAGTTACTACTGCATCACCACCAAGATATAATTTAAATGAGAGAAAAAAAAACTCTTGACAGTTAACTTTTCTTAGCATCCAATACAAAGCTGTTCCTAACTACGACTGAGAGCTTTGGTGTTAATAACAAGGGAGGAGCGAAAATATATCTTTGCCCAGAGACAGCCCTTTACAGGAACGAACCAACTGCCCATGCATGCATGAAGGCAGGGAACTGCACCTAGATGTGTTGTAAATTAAAATTTGGCATTCGCTCAGCGAGATCGTGGGCCTCTTCAAGGCGCTTTCGAGCCTTCATCAAATTTACTGACACCACCTTCTAATTTTCTGCAGAACGCAATATACTTGTAAAGATTTGCAATCGCAGGCGATAATCTCGGCGCGCAGGCGACCATTATGCTATTGAGATAGGCGGTAATAGACCCATATACCATAATTTCATCCATGGCGACTCTATTAGCGCGTTACTTCCCATGGCTCCGCTTATGAAAGCGGCACCGATAGCTTCAGTAGTGAACGAAGTCGACGATGTACGTAGTGTGAAAGACGCGGGTGAACGCACGTGCTGGCTCCTTCATATCATCACCGAAGTGTAAATAACAACTTCGTTCCGTATTTTCTACCCTTGTATTCCCGGCAATGAAGGGCACTGAAGGCACTCCAGAGGAAACAACAGCCTGGTTAAGCACATCCCGCCTGCACTGTTCGTTTACACGAGGAAAATAAAAATTTTTTTCCGTGGCAAGCTAAAAACATTATGCTAACGAATATTTTCAACGACATAATAGTTGAGCCAGGACTCGGTCATTTATTCTAATATATGAGAGCTACAGTGTATACAAGCCTATAAACAGTCTTAACGTTTATTATAACGGGGGCAGCGCACTTCTGCAGTGTGTAGATTGCTTACAATGCAAGTAGTCCTAGACATAAGTCATCTCGTTTCATGCAATAACATTTGTAGATCCAGGTGTTCAAGATATGCAATATCAAATCAAGAATACAGATATCGCATACGCTGAACTAAAAAATAATCATCACAAATAAAAAGCTGCATAAAAGGAGATTATCTAAAACGAGGATTTCCTGCAGCCTGTTGGCGGAGAGCCTGTAGGCTGGATCCTTCGTCCGTTACTTCCTACTCTGAAAGGCCGCACGCTCAGCATCTACCTATAAGTATATCCTCAGTGCTGCGCGACACTGAGGCTGCAGAAACAAGGTCGTTCGGAGGCGGGGACCATCATACCATTGGCCTCGCTTGGTGATATAACTATACGTCCGTAACAGGACTCAGCAGTTATGTTGGTAACCCAGAATCTTGACTGTTGTGACGGGACCGAAGGAGGCTCCTGTAGTGACGCTTGGGCACAAGTCCCGAATTTCCAGCAGGAAATATGGCAGCCGCTGACGGACCACAAGAACTGAGACCAAGTTGCAGCATTGCTGCTTCCTAGACACAGAGCAGCGTAATGGGCGTATTAGACCGCTCCGGCAAACCCCGGCCTTTTTCAGGCCCCCTGTCCGGTCTATCAAAAATTGCTTGCCCCAGCCTCGGCTTTTCAAACTGTGAATACCCCGGAGGGGGGGGGGGGTTCGGCCGGGGCAAACACTTAAGAGGGAATAAAACAAGTTTGCTGGGGTAAGCCAAGTTTATTTTTCGTGTAAAGTGATTCATTATGAGTGATGATTTCCCACTATCATATAAATGTATGCTGTCTTAAACTATTGTCACTGCAAGAAACATTGGTATTAGTTTACTTAAGTAGGGTCCAATTTTTCTATTTTTTCATTTTAATCCACTCAGTTATTTAATCCACTCAATTTTTTTATGTAAAATTCAAATCTGAAGTCCGTTTATGGCGGTCGGCTCTAGTTTTCGAGATGTTTGACTTTGAAGTTTCCATTGTTTTTCGCTGAAAGAAAGTAACCACAGTCGCACAGTATAAAGGAAAACCTCTTTTCATTCTGTCTCTTGGGTTTGGTCAGGTTCCTATGGGTCACTGTGTATTTTCTCCCATAGGAAAATAATGGGAACTTCAAAGTCAAATATCTCGAAAAGTAAAACAGACCGCCAAAAATTGAGTGGATTAAAATGAAAAATCGAGAAAAAATTGGACCCTACCAGAGTAAATTTTTACCGTAATCTTTGTAAGCCATAAATTCTTATATATGTGAATAATGCAGGGTGCATATATCTTATTTGGCAAAGTTCAACAGCGTATTATGGCTAGTGAAAAATGCATGTCAAAAAATTATCATGACTAATTAAATATTTTCTGGTCTCTGCAATGCATCCTTAATGACTCATTTCAATTGTTCAACAGGAAAAGTTAAAATACACCAATAAATTTACTTCCAGATTACTTCTTAAGCTCCAGGACTAGAAGTTAGTCACCGTTACTAATAAGGTGTAGGATCTCCTCAAGCCCGCATAAAGCAGTAGTTACCTTAGCCAAGGAGGTTATGTTTTCGTCGTGTTTGTCTGTCACCAAGATAACTCAAAAAGTTTCGAACCGATTTGGACGAAATTTATAGGGATGGTTAGGCATGTTAGGAGGAAAAGATGATTAACTTTTGGTGAAGATATGTTCATCCGTTTGTTGGTTTGTTTGTCTGCCTCATTTTTCTTAATTCCATTACTCAAAAAGTTAAGGATTTATTTTTATGAAATTAACATGAGTTGTTAGGTATATAACGAAGAGTAAATGACCAAATTTTGGTAATGATCCGTTTGTTCGTTCGTTTGTCACTGTTTTTAATTATATGCTTGTTAGCACAATAATTAAAAAAATATTGAATGTATCTTTATGAAATTTATAGGGGTTATTAGTAATGTTAAATGACATAAATGATTTGTTCGTTTGTATGTTTGACTCATGTTTATCTTAACGTTTGTTAGCAGTATAACTTAAAAAGTTATGAACGGATCTGCAAGAAAATTGTACAAGCTGTTATTACTATCAAAAGGCACAAATGATTAGATTTTGGAGTTTATACAGAGAAAATTATTGTTTCAGAGCCAATTTGAATTTCTTGCTACCGTTGCCTCGCTTGGCGGAGGCATGCGCTCTCAGAGTGCTCTAGCTCTGGAAGGCATCGAGTTTGCAAAATTTCTACCGTATAGTTGATCTATTTTGAACCACTCTTTCATCAATCCATTTCTTGAATAATTCTCACTCAAATTGTAGATAAAATGTGAGTTATCACAATCTAAGTGTTGATAGCAAATGCTCTACTCGAGTCAAAAAAGAAATTCTGACCCGCCCCGGCTACTTGATTTTTAGTCAACTCGACCCCGGTCTTTCCAAAATCTTCGCCCCGGTCGGTCTATAGACATTATGAACAGCGTCCACGATACTTGCAGAGATAAATTGAGCAGCGCTTACGGCACTGATAGGGAGACGCAGATGGAAAAGCAGGCGCTGGAGCAAGTACCACTAGACCCATCTACAGACCGTTAGCTGCCTTTGAATAGTGAAAGATTTAGCGTAGTATTAGCTTAGTTTGTTGCACCCAACACAAGTCTGTGGCTTTCAGCACCAACAGTCGCTAGCTATACACAACACTGACACACCTGTATTTCCCATGGGGTGTAATTATAGAGCACACATAAATACACACTGTACTGACTCACCTGCATGCCTAATGTAATGTACGTTACACGCATTAACACTCCATTCACATAACACAGCTCTGCACCATGTAAGCTGTATTACATCATCACAGTACACCCAACGCTTCACATGTGAATCGTACTGCGTAAAAACTGTGCTGTATACGCTGCACGAACCCAAATTAAGTTCTATCATTCGGCATTTACGGAGAGAAACTTTCCTCGAATATGTTATGTTATAGTCAGAAAGTTTGGACCTCCGTTTTCGAGCAGAACGATATCACAGAGGAAAGAGCAAGGGACAAAATATCGATAGCAACGTGGAACCCATGCATGAAGGTGTTCCCGTACAGGATCAACGTGCATAGGAACAAGTCGGGAAAGAAGAGAAAGAATAGAATAAAGCATGAGCAAGTAGGAGCATTAAATCGGTCCCCGAATATAGCAACACAGACTTTCAAGTAGCACTCACAAAGTATCACAAAGAAATTTATAACCGTAGGCTGGAACCTCCTCATGTTACAGACACGGTGTTTCCCGCAAAGGAATTGGAAGAAACATGTAGTGCATTGAGGAAAGTGGAAAAACCCACCGTGAATAGGAACAGTACTTGGTAAAGAAGAGGAAGAAAACAATAGATACTATCGACAGAAGTAAAAGTTGTAGCTACTGGTAGAAAAGGTGGCGGCGCCAAGGGAGGAGGCGTGGGGCTTGAGCACACCCAATAATGAACCTTGCCCTCACAGCCGCCCTCCTAATATTGCTTCTATGCACCCAACAGACTTGTATGTTTCTACTGCGAATCCCCTCCGCATTTTTCTATTGCCCCCACCCCCCTCTTCTCAACCTCCTCAATGCAAATTTTCTGGCACCACCACTGCCTGTACGGAAATCCTTTTAGAACGCGACTTTCCAGTAAATAGGATGGGCGAACCTGACTACCTCACCCAGTGGTCTTTGGTCCATCATATGTCAGCCGAGGGGTTTATCGGGATGAAAATTTAGCTACATTTTCCACCACGGATCATTACAGAGAGTAGAGTGCACTACCTGGGTGTGATCAATGTGAGAATGAACACTATGAGGGTGGTGTGTTTTAAAAACGACATTCAGCTTGTAATGGCTCGTTAGCACGACCTTCCAGCGAATACATTAAATATTTAACTTTGATCATTTTGTTGGAGTATTCGGAGATGTTTATATTCTCCTTTACATCCTTTTTTAGAGTATTGTTCTCGAGCCAGGGGTTCGGCTGCCGCTAATCATCTTCAGTCAGCTTTAGTTGACTCTGCCAGCCGGTGCTGCGTCCAGAATAGTTTGGTTGACTTATTCCATAGACGGCGACTTGTTTGCTTCTGCATGATCGACAAGGTATTCAATAATGACGGCCAATTGATTCATTGTTCTGTCCCTGCTTCAAGGACGAAATACCCGCGCTGCGTCCGTGGCGTATCCCTTGACTTTGGAAACGCTGAGGTGTCAAACGCGTCAGTTCGGTCGATGTTTCTCATACCCGGAACGATACACCGATCCGGGCAACGAATCCCACGAATTCAGTCGTAGTCATCTGCAAGCGTTCAAGTCGGCTGTGAATATTTTTTGATGGATTCATCTTCTTACCAGCGTCTTGGGCGTCTCGGTGTTGTTCTGTCTTTCATTTGGGTTATTCCCGTTGTTTGATTGCTAGCTGGCGCGAAGTTTTAATACTAATACTAAATTTAGAAAGGTCTGTCTTGCCCAAGCATGCTAGCGACATGAAGGCAGAGTCAACTGGACCCCACCCCCCTGTCGGGGAAATCCACACGCACTTGTTCGTGCTGTGCTGCTGCTGATATAGGCCAATTGGTCACTCTACAGGCAGAAAAGTATGTTCTTTACGATAAAAAAACACCTGGTTTCTTATCACTAACGAAGTAACATTATAGCCACAAAGCAATAATAATTAATCGTAAATGACACTGTTGTTCATCACAACGCTCTTGTTCATCTGTTCATGAATTGACGCAAATTCAAACGACTAGGTAGTTTGCAGTTTAACTAATTTTGCTTAATGGAAAACAACCATTTTTTTTTCTGTGTGTAGTTGAAGCTTTTTCTCTAAACTGACACGTTTGCTCGCATGCCTGATTGTGTTTAATAAGAAAAAAGAAACACGAAACAAATATAAGACGGGGCATTCGTCCACTGTGATAACATATTGTGTTTCAGATATGGAGGCGTGACGTACGTGTTTCAAAGCAACTGAATGCGGCGGTACAAGACTAACAAGAAATTGTTTTTCACAATCTCCTTCACAACCAGCCAACAAAGTGCATAAAGAAACTGGTTACAAAACGGCTTAAGCTTTCACTATGCATTGCAACCAAATTCGTTATATCATATGGCACTCACCAGCGCGTCACCTTCACGAAGTCACCAACACGCACATGCACTAACAGTAACACACCCAAAGTAAGTTCTATCATTTAGCACTCACCAGCGAGCCACCTTCACGAAGTCACCAAAAGGAGCTGGGTGCCACAAAGGGAGTCTCTGCAAAGAAGACGTAAGTCTCAGTAAGTTAAACGATGTGTCTGTTGTGCTGGCCACCCAGCGTGCGTCCGCGTCGGGGCGGGACAGTGCGGCTGTACAGCTGGCAGGCAGCATTACCATTCTTAATACTGGAAAATCATAGCGGACAAGATATGGTGGTAGGAATAGCGTGTTATTGAGAGCGTTCTGTTCAGAGCAGCGATGCCTGCAAGTCACATACAGTACACCAGCCCGTCAGCGCGAATACACAGTGTCAACAATACAAGTAGCATAAGTAGGAGTCTTGTCAGAAGCAAGAAACGTTCCATTCAGCGAGAGTGATGCAAAGACAACGAGAAGGGGAGCTCAATAACACAATTTTAGCCGATTCGAGCTTGAAAAAATGAGACGGGAACGAGAGCAGCAAGGTAATGGCGTCCCAGTCTACCGAAGCGATAAAGATTAACCGACACGTGATATGAAGCATACTTGCGCATCATGTACCAACAGCTATGCAAAATCAATCTTTTAGACGCAAAACCTGCTACCTTTTCATGGTTGTTGGTCAGGTATGTCATTTTTTTTCAAAATCGTTAAATCGGTAAGCTATCTTCACAATTGTGTGGTATATATACTTTATGGTCGGGCGCTGTCTGGTCATCGCAATAGCAATACTTTTTTCGCAATCGGAAAGGACTTCTGGAAGTTAAATAATCACTAGGGTCGTACCTTCCTTCTTTAACTAATATTGTTTATAAAGGCGCCAGTCAAAACTGCTCCACACAAGGTCAGTTCAGCACAAAGAAACTTTCTTACATTTAAATAATCCAATCTGATGAGGTTTAGGCAAGCCTGGAATTCATAACATAGAATTTATCCTAACCAAGCCAAACCTATAATGACCCAGCAAAATCTAACATAACGTTACTTAAGGGGGCATCCCGGTTTTTGAAAACTTTTTTATCTGTCGGCAGATTGTTCTGAAATTTGCACAACTAATGTATTTTTGAAAAAAAAAACACAATTCAGACGGACAATTTTTTTGATTAAGGCTTTAGTTTTTGAGATAATGAGGAATATATATAAATATATATATTTTTTAAAACTTCAAAAGAATAGAACTCGATGAGTTTTCATGCTAGGAAAAAACAATAACAGTTTTGGAGTCTATGAAATATTCCTAACAAAATTATAGAGCAGTATTTTCCATTTTCTGTTCTGTTTTCTTTTGATATGCGATTTTTTATCACAAACTGAAATTTACGTAAAAAAGTGAAAGTTTCGGTTTTGAGTAGCGATAAAAGAAAACACGAGGGCAAAAATGAAAAATCCGGCTCTATAGTTTTCTTTTCAATGTTTCAAGGATTCTAAAATTGTCATTGTTTTTTTCCTAGCGTGAAAACTCATTGAATTCTATTCATTTTTATGTGGAAAAATCACATTTTACATTATATGCCGTAAAACGGGGTGACTTCGGACGCTGGGGTGACTTCGGACAAAAACAGGTAAAAAAGAACTAACTGCAGTGACAGGAAAAGTATACAAAGTTAGAAGGAAACTTCTACAGTGTAATAAAGGTTTATATCCCTGTAGTATATCACTAGGCCCACACTCAAACTCGACTACCATAAACAAAGAAAGGAATACGTTTTGTAAACAAAACAAAAATGTCCCAACAAACAAAACGTATTCCTGTGTGTTTCTGCTAGTAGCGTTGGAGTGTGGGCCTATTGATATACTACAGAGATATCATCCTTTATATATATATAGATCTGACGCATAGCTATTAAGTAACTTAGACATCGGCTAATTATTTACAACTGAATTAATGATCAAATACGTCATCTAAATTATTCCGTATTTAGAATATCTTTTCTATTTTGATATTTCGTGTAATTAATTAGTGAATACTGCAACTGATCGGCAAGACGCGCATCTGACGACAAAGAAAAAAAAAATAATGAAGGAACTGCCCACATTACTCCAGCCGACACCGGTGACAAAAAATACTAACAATAAGCGAAGTTACAAACAATAAGTAAGGATATCAGCGCCATCTTTAAAAGGTTAGAACAAACGTACACTGACTAGTACTAGTCGTCGAAGGCGTCGCAGAGGCCAGTGGTGACGACTCAAGTTTTCACATTAGAGAGAAACCGATAATACAATATACGGTGTCTATTCTTGTCCTCTGAGAACAGTTATTAAGATTAGAATCACAAAATGACAGCACTGTGAACTCACCTATCGAAATACAGCTGAAATATGGCGTAGATGTCGATTCGACGGGATCTAAACATGAATTGTCGGTAAATGTTTACGAGAGCGGCTCGGATGATTTTCCAATTTTTCTGTCCAATAAATCGTTTTTCTTACACCAATTATCAATGATATACACATTTTAGGTCGGCGCATAACGTTTTTTTCTAGTTATAATAAAAAATGCTTTAAACTTGTTTTCTCCTATTTCAAAGTGAAGGGTGACACCGTGAAACGGTGTAAAAATGTTTACCGTCACGCGACGGACGATTGACCGTGCCTCGCCTTGGACGCTGTGCAGACCATTTCGACGGCTATCTTGGTCCTTATCTGTTTATTAAACAATACCAAAACAAGTTCAAGCGCCTCCATTATTTTCTACAATGAGCAACGAAACTAAAATTTTATTAATATCACTTTTATAAGGCAAGCTTACGTACCGCGTTTTAGGAAACGAATGCGTTTAGTTACGTACAACCCAAACAATGGAGCCATCGGTTAGGCCGAGAACCTAGGTTAGGGAGATAAGGCAGGTTCTGCTAGCAAATGCGGTATAGGTCCCTAGAAGAACCTACCTTGCCTTACCTAACCTTGGTTTTTGGCCCAACCGATGGCTTCACTGTTGGCAAGCTTCCTCGTAAGGGTGGCGGTGGCTGTCAGCCAGTCGCCTTCACTTTAAAATAGAAAAAAATATAAAGTTTAAAGCGTTATAACTCAAAGAAAACGCTATGCGCCGACCTAAAATGTGTATAACATTGATAATTGGTGCAAGAAAAACAATTTAATGTACAAAAAAATTGGAAAATCACCGAGCCCTCTCGTAAACATTTACCGAACTGTCAATTCAGCGTTACTGGCATAGTGGTAACAGTTTCAGCGCACATTGATACATCTCTTATGGAGTCAATTTTATTTAAACCATTAACATTACGTTTATAAAACAGTTGCAACCTCTTGTAAACGATAACAAGCGAATGCCTGCGTTGGCATCCTTATATTCTGGTCGGCTCCGATGACGTCATCTATGGCTTGATGCCAGATGCTATTTTTCCTTCAAACCCGTAATTATATTCTGACTTACCAGCTAAGGTTTCTTACATCGTACATAGGAAGCAAAGAGCGTAACGGGAGGACTCACGAAAAATAAGCATAAAAAAGTGATGTCATCGTCGACGACCTATGGCTGAGCAGCCTAGGCGTATTTTACCTAATTTAACCAGAAAATCGTGTTAAATTGCGAAATTCATTTCTACCGTATAAATAAATTAAGATAATTGATACTAATTTAGCAATTATCTAAAGAAAACTGCATTGCTTGCTGGTGGAAACTTTCACAGCGCTAGCGCCGAATTTATTCCCTTTCGGTGACCTGATTTTACTTCTTTTTCTTGATTGAAGTCTTATTTACACTTCATATTCAGTTCACAGTGCTCTTCACAGAATATATAT
>LQNS02278145.1:12885554-12899609 GCA_001587735.2 Parhyale hawaiensis
GGTCTCATCCGCCTTTAGAGTGGCATTTCCTCCAACTCAGGGGCTACCCAGAGCCCCGAACCCAAAGCCAGCTCATACAAACAAAGTGGCGTCCGGTGGCCGGACAATGGGGACGGCCTGATAACGCGCAGACCACGCGATAAGATCCGTAGTAAAATCTGTAAATTTGCGGATGATACTAAACTATGCCATCCCGCCAGAAAAAGAGCTGAGCTCCAACAAGACCTTGACCATCTCATGGAATGGAACACAACGTGACAGATGAACCTCAATGTCGACAAATATTCATTAATGCGCGTTGGCCCGGAGAACCCCTCAACCCAATTGAAAACTAAAACGCCTCGTGGCGTAAGACCATCACCCGCCGTTGGGGCTAAATCAACGAAGGCCAGCTAAGTCTAGTTTTTTGGCATGGATCACATCTAGGTCAACCCTCCAAACTCCGTACACAAAATTATGAACATTGCTCAACTCCTTCGACCACTTATTGGACCAGAAAAAGTTAGAAAAAAATTTGAATGCATGCCGTTTCGTTTATAGTGCATTTTTTAGTGTTTTTGTGGTGTTTCCCATAGTTTTCCCTGAAAATCCAATGGTAGCTTTAATGTTTTTTCTCTTCCTGATATTTTGAAAGATATGAAGAAAAAAAACTACTGTTCACGATCGTTACCACGAAGGATGCGGGGGCACACTCCTCACGAGCACTATCGCGAACGGACGGCTCATCTACGATCTGGAAAATTTCAACGCCCCCTACCTCCTTACCATGACCTTACTCCTCCCTGCGCCCCACACCAAAAGAAAGAGCTTGTTGACATCTGTATTTTGGTATATGGCAACGCTGGGTTGGCTCATGTGCCACATAATCTCAGCTTGCGTTCGCTATCGGGCCCAAAGCAAACAGTACGGGTAACAGTACGGGTTAAAAGTTCATCCCGTTCTGATTTCTGAACGATAATTGATTTCAAGCAGGTGATGCCAACCCGCTCGTGATTGTCTAAACAGCGTCTGCTGTGCTGCAGGCCCATCGCAATTGAGCCTTTTATATCTAAAATGACTTCGAGAACTGAGCTCATCAGGATGCCGCTGCAGAAAGCCGCTATGAAAAATCCACCGTAAACAATTTGGTACCACTTGCGGAGGCGGCTTGTGTCATCTCCCTTTATACATCCTCCGAGGCTACGACAGAGAGTCGGGTAATTTCTTCACTCAAAGCAGCCCAACCTTCTGTACCTTACCTTTATACCTTGATGATACTTCGGACGAGGTCCAGGTGGTAAGCACGCCACCCATCTTGCGCAGAGGTGATGCTGCAGTCCGTTACCAGCGGGATGGCTATCAGCGAGTTATCCCCACAGTTCACGTAGCCGCTAACAACAGGTTTATCTGGCACTTTCAGTAAGTATGCGTCGAGTAAGTTTTTAAATTTCGAATGTGACGCGGCATTTTGTTGAATAATCTCGCCCCCCGAACCGCGAAACTGTTAGAATACTCTGTGGCCATTGCGTCACCATGTTAGAATACTCTGTGGCCATTGCGTCACCACCAGTTTTAATCGGAATTCGCGCGTCACAAGTGCGACCAGTACGGTCTGAGTGTTTGAGCTGGATTCGTCCATTGACGTTGACAGTAATTCCTTCTAGAATTTTCCATACATATATAATCGTAAAGCGCTCGAATCTCCTTTGAATTGAGTTCATTTGAAGTTGAGCAAGTTTTTCGTGGTAGTTTAAATCTTGCATGCCCCGGATTTTGGCAGTAAACGATCGTTGGATAGCCTCAAGGCGCTCTAAGTCTTTCCGTTTGCTTGGCATCCAAAGGGATGAACAGTATTCAATCCTCGGTAGTATAAGTTGTTTCCATAAAGTGAGCATTGTGTCTGCCTCTCGTGAAGAGAAAGTTCGGAGCACCCATCGGCTCCACTTCTTGCCTATAGTAACAACTCGAGCCACGTGATCATCCAAAGTGGCATTATCTTGCATTCTCACCCCAAGATCTCTTAAAATTTGCTTTCTCTCGATTTCGCTCCCAGCTCTCGTCTTGTAGAACTTAGATTCAGTAAGGGAGAGTTTTTTTCCGTACCGTAATAGTTTTAATTTTGATTCGTTGAAGGTCATGTTTCTAACCGATGTCCAGTGAAACATGTTGGTTAGATCTAGTTGCACATTCCGTACGTCTGCCATTGATTCTACCGCTGCTAATATCCGTGTGTCATGAGCGAACTATGAGGGAACGGCAAACTTGTATTGGTGTTCCATATCATTTATCATGATGAGAAAGAGCATTGGACCAAGCACGGTGCCTTGTGAGACTCCACTGATTACCGGCTGTCGTTTAGACACTTTATTATTTATAATTACACTTCTGAAAAAGTGTAGCGAAACGTTCGAATTCAGATTTGTTACTTAGTCTAGAATCACCTTTACCTGGAAGAAGGCGGCGGGGAAATAAATAAGTTGGGAGAATTCAATGCGTACATAACAGTGTATGGGAACATGCAACAACTACGAGAGTAAAGGGACGGCATAAGTTGTAGCTAACTTTCGTCTCCAACTTACGAAGGCTCGAAAGAGACATCAGCGTCCAGCACCTGAGGCGCTTCATGTGCCCGTGAACCCGAGGCAAAGCCAGGAGCCATTTCGTGATCTACTTTATCGAAGGCTTTGGCAAAATCTAAATATATTACGTTCACATTTTTGCTTTGGCATAGTAGGTCTAGAATAAAGTCAACTGCGAGGTGGTTGAACGCTTATGGCGAAAGCCGTGTAGATTTGACGTAGGCAGGTTATTGCTCTCCAAATGATGTACAAGGTGTTTCTTAAAGACGCTTTCAAACGTCTTCACTACGTGGCTCGTTAGGGAGACAGGTCTATAGTTAGCTGGATCCAAACTATTCCCAGCCTTAGGAATAGGTGAAATAATTGCGTGCTTGTAGGTGAGTGGAACCACTCCATCATCCATCGATTTTCGCCACATAAGGTATAGGGGGTAAGAGATGCTTAGCTTGCACATCTTAAGAATTTTTGCAGGCAAATCATTTGGTCCCGCTGCACTGTTGCCGCTAAGTTCGTCAATGGCTAATTCAATGCTTAGTTTTGTGAACTCGAAGTCCGTTAGGTAGTTTGTAGTTAAATCATTTCGTGGGATTTTAGGATTTGGAATTTTGTCACTAAAGACTTTTTGATATTGACGGCTTAGTATTGCGCTCATTTCCCGGTCATCATCAACAAAACATCCTGTATCATTCACTAGGGGCCCGATTTTCGATTTTACCGAAGAATGATGTGATGCATAGGCAAAAAAATATTTGTTATTTTATTTATTTGTCAATGGCTTGCTCTTCTTTTTCCTGTTTTTCTTCATTGTGTGATCTCGCAAGCTAATGTTCTATCTCATCTAGCTTCTTTTTGCACTCGGATTGTCGTTGTAGTAACTTCGTTGATTTTTAGCATTTAATGAGTTTTACACGTTTCTTAAGTAGTCCTTTAGGAAATTTGTGGTATCGATTTTTATTAAATTTTCTTTTTGCCGGGCTAAGGTACTTCATGCACTTTTCTAATAAAATGTTTTCAAATGTCTCATTGAGGCTTTCACTTTCTATTGAGTTATTTAGAAGTTCGTCCCAGTTTGCTGACTGCGGTTCTGCATTCAAGCCGTCCCAATTTATCCCTTTATCGAGTACGTTCAAGTCCCGTAGACTGGAGATGGAGTTTACTTGCGAATTTTTCTGTGGTCTATGAGAATCGCATTCGCCAAGCGGAGTTAGTATAACATGAATTAGTATATAACAAGATTGATAATACTTCGGTTGGGGCTATCCATTTTTGATGTTTTAGACAATGTATTCACTGAAATTAATATGTGAGACCTATGTGAAATCATTTCTCCGACGGGCGATGTACATTCGCCATCTTCTGCCTTCCTGCGTAACATATTGTCCTTTGTTAGGGCGTGTAGTGATTGTTTCCGATATTCCTGACAATGTTTTCGCATGAATTAGTAATTAAGAATGCTAATTATAATATTTCAGGTGGGGAAAATACATTTTTGACATTTTCAAAATAATTCAGTGAAATTTGTATGTGTCAATGCTTAACAAAGAACTTCTTCGACGGGTAAACGTCTTCCGCTTTGTTTATAACCATGCCGCGTTATCTAGCGACAGCGGCAATGACGTTTTGGACTTATGATGGATAAACGATTTTTTGTCGTTATTAAAACGGAGCCCAAAAAATTATTTTTCGGCTACAACGACGCTCTTACTCGTAAGGTTAGGCTAGCAAGGTCTGGTTCTGCTAATATCCTATGAGAAACATATAAAAAACAGTGTAGACCGATATGACGCTACACCACCATGTTTGTTGAAAGAACTGCCGCTAGATGGCGCCACATGTTTGTCAACAAAGCAAGCCGATGTATGTGACCAGTTTCAGAGATCATTTATCAAGCATTTTAACTAATTTCATTGAAAACTTTCTTGAAAATGTCAACAATGGATTTCTCCTACCTGAAATATTATAATTAGCGTTCCTTACTACTAATTCAAGCGAAAACATTGTTAGAAATGTCGGAAAACTAAAACTAGTTTATTCACTATGACTGACTTTTTTTCAGGAATAACGTTTCCGTCGCAAGTGCTTACTTATCGAGAAATTTGACTTTGAAATTTCCATCAAAATCCGCCATTGCGGCAGGTTTGTTGACAATATTGTGACAAAATGCGATGTCGCTGTACACAGATTTTTGTATATTTCTCGTATAAGGTAACGTACATTAATGTTGAATATTCATTTTCGATAGTCTGAAGTCATATATAAGTAGGCAGGACCCATTCCAGACTTTTTTTCATGAAGGACGTTTGCGTCGCAAGTGCTTATCTACTTTTCGAGATACCTAGCTAATTTGACTCTGAAGGCCCCTTTTTTTTTTTTTTTTGCTACAGTTTTTCGGCTACAACGTTGCCCTTACTCATAAGGTTAGGTGGCCAGGACTGGTTCTGTTGATATTCTATGAGAAATGTATTAAAAACGGTGTACAGCGATCCACGCTACGCCTCCATGTTGAAAAAAACTTGCCGCTAGATGGCGCGACATGGCCGTGATGACGGATCTTAATGGGAACATCATAGTCAAATATTTCGAAAACTAAGCATTTGCGGCACGAATGTCATTTGTAAAAAACTTCGCAAAACGGTCCTTCTACCTATATATGACTTCGAAATATCGAAAATGCATGAAGGTCCTAAAAGCGAATTTTACGAATCAGTGTGACACAGTGTAGTAGATTGTATTTAGAGTCGAAATGCTTTAACTGAAAATGTGTGCATCAAATTTAGCCTACATCGTGTATCGGACACTACTGAGCTAAGATGGTTAGTATGGAGATATTTTTGACGAAAAGTTACAACGTTTTCAGAAAAAGTGGAGCACATTTTATCCAAAGGTTTAAGAGCGTCAGCGCCTTTCAGAGAGTCAAAGGGTGGGCCATTGGGGTTGGGTAGGTTCGCCCATTCTATCTAATGGGAAGCAGTGACGCCAGACAGAACCCGTAAGTTACTTTTGATACTAGCTGGGCCTTTGGGACATCTTTCTTCTCCACCAACTTTGCGTCTTTCCAATTTCATACTCCTACAACTTATGCCGTCATCTATTCTCTCTCTTATAACTCGAGTTGCTTGTGCCCATGCACGTTCATCCTGAGTGGAAACACCTTCGTCCATATGTTCCTCGTTTTACCTTGTCATGCTATGTTTCTTACTTTTCCGTTCTTAGAACATCAAACTTTTGATGGTTTATTGAGGCTTAAACTAACTTCTGTATATAATTGTAATAGCCAGAGGATGCGAGGTTTTTCAACAAAATACCACGTCACATTCGAAATGCCACAGGTACCTACTGAGTGCGAAATTTAAAAACTTAGTGGACGCATACTGAGTTGAAAGTGCGTGACAAACCAGCTGTAAGCGGCTACCTGCAATGGTAGGATAACTTTGCTACCAGCCATCCCGCTGGTCACGGACTGCAGCATCGCCTTTGCACAAGATGGCTGATGCGCATGACATCACCTGGACTTCGTCCGAAGAATCATCAAGGTAAGAGAAGCACTCTGAGGCGCATACCTCCGCCACGCAACGCAATGTTATTGAAACGATCAAATTAGTCCTGAAAGAAGGATGCCGATTTGATCATCACCAAAAGCTGGTCATTTGTGTCTGTTAACATTCTTGCAGCTCCTGTAATTTCTTGAAGATCCATTCATAACCTTTCTTGTTATGTGCTGACGAACGTTATGACAAATATACGGGTATATTCAAACACACAAATAATACAACTGGTAATCACTAAAACTTTGTCATTGATATCTTTAACATATCTAGCACTTTCTGTAAATTTCATGAGTATCCATACATAGCTATTTTAGTTATGTTAATGACAAACACAGAGACAATCGGACTGAGAGATCATCTCAAAACTTTGGTCATTTGCTTCTATAGTAACATTGCTAACTACTGAAGCACTCCAAAGAACGCATACCTAGCTAGCTCCACCAAGTAAGGAAATGTTGACGAAAAATTTAAATTGCTTCTGAAACCAAGATTTTTTATCGCTACAACTTGACCATTTGTGCCTCAGGGGTACATATATTTCTGGCGTGTCCATTCCCTGCCACAATATATTTGGGCCTCACGAACCCATGGGTCATAAGTGCTTTTCCGCAGGAGATGTTTGTAGCTGGCCGCAGTTCCTGCTAACGAGATTAGTTTTGTAAAATTAGGTAGGTTCTCTATATTTCCCTCTCTGTTCCTCCAGGTGGGCTGTCAATCAAGATTGCCGTTCTAAATCCGTGGAACTTCTCTATTCCCTCTCGGGTGGAAGGCTTCGAAAGGGGCCGACCACTCGTGTGTCTTTTTCGATTTTTTGTCCATTGCCCGCCAGTAGAACCCCACTGACCAGCCGAGTTTTTCCGGCCGAAATGCCGAGATGAAATATTCTTACGTTTGACGAGAGTTGAATTTTTTTTCCATTGAGCTTCACTCTTGAATCGCCTCGCTGCGTCTAGGGTGGTAAAACACTGAATCTAATAATAACAACTAGAGCACTCTGAGAGCGCATACCTGCGCTAAGCAAGGCAACGGTTATAGAAAATTAAAATTGGTAGAGAGACAATGATTTCTTTGTATCAACACCATAATCATTTGTGCTCTTCAAGAGTGTTAACAACTTCAGTAATTTATTTGAAGTTCCGTTCATGACTTTCTGAGTTATGCGCTAACAAACAATATGAAAAATATGGTTCAAACATACAAACGAACTAACCGATCTGCACCAAAATTGGACCATTTATGCCTTACTAACAACTCCTATAAATTTCATAAAGATGCATTCATTATTTTTTGAGTTATTGTGCTAACATGCATAAAATTAAAAAACAGCAACAAACGAACGAACCAAAGAATCATTACAAAAATTTGATCATTTACTCCTCGTAACATACCTAACAACTCATGTAAATGTCATAAAAATCAGTCCATAACTGTTTGAGTTATGGCATTGAGAAAAATGAGGCAGATAAACAAACAAACGGATGGACGGATCTTCACCTAAAGTTAATCATCTGTTCCTCCTAACATACCTAAAAACCCCTGTAAATTTCGTCAGAATCCATCCTTAACTTTCGAGTGATCTAGATGACAGAAAGACAGGTAAACCCGACGAAAATATAACCTCCTTTTCGGTGATAATAATCCATTTCCCTAGTTATGGTGTTTGTTCTTTCCCAAATTTCTGTTTGTTCTTTCCTAAATTCTGTTTGTTCTTTCCTAAATTTCTGTTTGTTCTTTCCCAAATTTCTGTTTGTTCTTTCCCAAATTTCTGTTTGTTCTTTCTCAAATTTCTGTTTGTTTTTTCCTAAATTTCTGTTTGCTCTTTCCCAAATTTCTTTTTGTTCTTTCCTAAATTTCTGCTTGTTCTTTCCCAAATTTCTGCTTGCTCTTTCCAAAATTTCTGTTTGTTCTTTCCCAAATTTCTGTTTGTTCTTTCCCAAATTTTGTTTGTTCTTTCCCAAATTTCTGTTTGTTCTTTCCCAAATTTCTGTATGTTCTTTCCCAAATTTCTGTTAGTTCTATCCCAAATTTCTGTTACTATACTCGTTACTCCAGTTTAGTAACACCGTAACGTCGTACCTGAGTTCCACGATCTTTTGGATTTACCATTTCTTTTTCTGTCTTGGAACATCTTTGCAATAGCTACGGAGAGTTGAACTAAAATGTATAATAATAATAGTAATATCTTTTTCTCTGTAAGCTTATCTGGTTCTCTCGGGAGAAGAACTCCCTTGGTTTCACCCTCTTACTAAAAAGTTTGTGTCGGGCTACTCTAACTATGTCCCATTTTCATTTCATAACGAACGTAAATTGTGTAGTATTGAGCTCCGTGGTTATACTATCCATCGTATTTTGTATTCTTACATCCTACATTGTGACCAAGCCCATTGTGTGCTTCATAAATGAAAGAAGAGTCCTTACACCGTATGCGGTTGCTTCCTTCGACGCACAAAAGCCGTCTAATTTCTACCTTGCCGCTTAGTATCGAAGGGACTTTGCAGCACTCTAATCCTCGCTGTTGCGGTGCCTGCTGTAATAATAAGCGACGAGTTTTCTCGCTCCTTCCACTGCTCATAACAGTGTGTGGTCCACATAGCTAGAATAGCTCCAATGCTTGCATCCCGCAAACGTATTTAATGGCGTTATGAAGGTCCATCTATTCTAGAGTTACGGTTCTTACTAACTAAACCAATGGTAGCTAATGATAGGTCACTGTTCCTACAGCCCCTCGGTTGCTCCGCTAGGCTTTTACATGGGTGATAATAGCTGACTTACCTCCTTGTACTTCATAACTCACCGCTCTCTTCTGCTCTGCCTCTTCCAGTTCTGAGCCGGGGCCTGGAGCTTCCAGATGTAGACACAGACCATATTAAATGATTTATTTAGGGACCTTGACGCTTTGTGGAGCAAAACAGATAATTGTTCAAGCTAAATGTAGTACACAGAACCAATTACATTCCCTCAACAATCATTTGTTCTAGTTAGGGCATTTTGGTTCCATTAACTAGACAGTTGTATGTGTGTACTTGAAAATGAATAGACAAAAAACTGGTGTGTATGTGGTAGCTGCATTCCTAAAATTTTATGCTTCATGATTACTTGCATCGTTCAGTAGCCGCGATGTGGACGTACAGAAATAGAAGTTTTATTTACGATTACCTTACTAAAATGCAGCACTGATTGCCCGCATTGCCATTAGCTTTGATTTTCGTCCGTAGAAGCAAATGCTCCTCAGGGGACATAGAATGGTTTGTAGGGTTAGGTTAATTCGTCCATCCTATTTTAAGAGGAACAGCCACCCAAGAGGGAGTGTGTACAGTAGGTTACCTAAGCCATTAGCTAAGCCCTCGGGGCGTCGGTCTTTCGTGCCCAATTTGCTTTCTTCCATTTTCATACTCCTACTAATAATATTTTCTTCTGTTCTTCCTCTTTCCCTATTTTCTGTTCCCGTTCCCGTTCATCCTGTATGGAAACACCCTCGTGTCTAGGATCATCTTGTCTTTCGGCATACTTTATGTCCCCTCCCAGTCGGAAGTAATGGTTGTGATTATAGTAGAACAACTATGATTATGGTCGAAACTCTGGTTGTTTATAATCGAAATATGCTCCATATTCAACCGTTTATGGTGTGCAGTATGGTAGAGATATGTCACAACCTTCGACCATATTGCCAACAATAGTTCCCGACCATAAATGCCCATTTACAACTATTAAGGTTTTAGCTGTACAACCATGATATACCATAGTGAACCGTAACAAACACCATTCACGACCAAAATCGACTGTGTTTAGCAAATGATACAACTATATTCTATGAAGATAAACTTTTTTAAGTGTTGACATATTAAGCAGTCGATGCCTGCTTTGTTTACTGATGATTACTTTCTTATAAAACAAATAGTTTAATTGATACGTGCGGGTTAGGCCTACAGTTCAAAATGGTCTAAGGCTCTAAACTTCAGAACTATGCTAGAGCAGGGGCTTGAACCAGTCGGTGCAGTTAACGCACGTTTATATGTAACTTCTTTAACTCTTAGTCGATATAGAGCTACTATGCCCAGTTTAGAGGAAGTCACTACTCGAATGATAATTTTCGGCCGTACGTGTTGTCAGGGTACGTAAGGTTAAATATTTTATGAAACTTGACATCTTTCACATGAAGCTAATGGGAATAATTTCTTGATAAATCTTTACAGATATGAACTGAATGAACATAAAAATAGATGGAAATATTTGATCAAAGATTGCAATACTATTTAGAAAGGGACAAAACAAAAAAAGTGAAGAAAATGGGTAACTACGCTAAAGTGGTTAAGCGTAAAAAAAAGTCGAGAAACAATAGATGAAAATAATTTCAAGGCCGTTAGTGTCCATATAAACCCTGCAATTTTTACATTTCATCGACAGGAAAGAAAAGACTGAAAATATGCACAATTTTTGCACTATGATATGAATTTTTAGATGTTTCGCATTCAAACTTATAGTCATACAATATTTTTTTTTTATAATGTTGGAAATTCTAGCCATATTATTAAAATCCATGGCAATTCATACATATTCTGTCCCATATAATGGGAGGAATTCCCCTCATGATCGTACGTACGGAAATCCATTGAAAGCTAGCATAGTTATGCTCTAGCATATGCTCTACCATAAATAGTCTTTAAACATCCATGTATTACCATTTACCATATATAGTCGTCAAACATCCATGTACTACCATCGACCTTCGTTTCCTGACAAACCTTAAACAACCAATATTGCCTCCACCAATATCGACCTAAATATACTAAAATCAACTTTATGTTATGGTCGACATATTTACCATATTGTTTCATCATCCATAATCGACTTTAATCTCTCATACACCACAATATTCTACTATAATCACAACCATAATTTCCGACTGGATTCTTTCTTCCTCTGTGATTTCGTCTTGGTTGTGGAAACGGAGGCTTAAACTACATAATATAAGTAATAGAGGCAAATCGTAGTTGTAGTAGGTAGCTACAACACTTTGAGTCATTAGTTAAAATAAGGCCGTGGTAGCAAGTCTTTTCACCCTATGCTGGCCATTTGGCGGATGAATTTCATCGTACACCACTTGTGTTCTTCTTGGACGAGAATTCACTTTATCGTCTATAAATTTGCGGTAAATGGATGCAGGAGATATTAGTCGCAGCTAAAAACTGGCCCAGAAAATCTGCCGGAGGGAGTTTCCATAACATTTATCTAAGTACCATTCACTGACCTTTTGTATGTTCACATGATCACCCTGCATACTGTTCCATTCATGCAGTTCTGCTCGGCTTGCAAAGCTTACTGAGGGACCGCACCCACAGCTGGCCTGCGATATTACATGCACTTGGTATTCCTCATAGGTGCAGTAAGGTAACAAAATTTTTCCAGTACACAACAGCCATTTATTGTCAGTTAAATACAGTACGCAATGGCAAATTTTAATAACTGTTTGTGAAATGTTTAAAATCTGTCATGGCTACCTACTGCTCTGGCGCACACAAACCTTGCTTTGTTCAATTGAGGCGGCGTTCACTAATTCGCTCTTTTAATGGTAATAAAATTGGACCCAAATTGGCGAGTAGACGTGAGAGTGAGTAAGGGGGCGGCAGATCATAATATGCCATCTCTTATCAATTCATAATAATCAGCGTTCGAACTCTGTTTTTCATTCGGCAGAAAATTTTCGAATGTGAATCTATCCACGCATATGACAAGCACCACCTTTCGTTAGATAAGTATTATGTACTATTGTAACCGGTTGCTAAAAATGTTGGCGAGGAACTTATGAACATAATTAATTTTTATTTATTAGAGTTTCATTAGAAACACGCTGAAGAAGGAAGTACTGCGACTGTTACTTAAGCGGCACAATCCTTCCTACCCCTTGATGACGTACGGAAAAACTACCTACTTTTAATAGCCAGTCAAGCATCACTCTCTTCATGTGAATTGATGCTGCATGTGATCATTAGTCACTAATATTGCGAAGTGCTATCAAAAGTTTCAGGGCTGTATGTGTTGCTCCTGAAGTCGAGCCAATATGACGAAACGCCGTCAAATGGTGCGTCATACATCCTTCGTGAGTCTGCGCCTCAAGCCGCGTTGTGCTTGGAGCTCACATTTAATTTTAACACTAATTTTCCTACTATTGTGTGTTGCGTGACGTACGAAATTGACGATGGCGGGTTTCCGAGAGCAATGTGTCCGCTTAAGCTTTTGTATCAAACTCTGGAGAACCGCTTCTGTAATACGTTAAATGTTAAAGTAGTCATTTTTGGATTATGATTTAGGTTAGTCAAGCTTACGAATGCTGTAAACATTTTAGGGATGATAGGCGAAACATTTGATGACGACAGCGGATAGCGCTGAAAATATCGCTGCTTGCTGGTCAGTGTGTCTGTGCCCTTTTTAGCTGTTACGTCCTGGCGTAACTGAGGCCGGGAGGACCTGAAGAGGAAACATCCGGAAATGTGGCGCAGTGTCGATTGGCTCCTTCATCATGACAATTCGAGGCCACGTTGCATTTACCATCAAAATGTTTCTGGCCAGTTGTTTCTCCTCCGCGGAATTCACACGACGTGGCACCGTTTGAATTTTTATCATTCTGTAAAATGAACTTAAATTACGATTACTTGACACAATTTAGATTCAAGCAAAGTCGCAAGTGATATAGAACAACCTCACGAAAATTAAATTCCCGCGAGCCTTCAGTGGATGAAAATCCACTGGAAAAGGTGTATGCACTTCCAAAGGGAATATGGGTGGATAAGATCCTAGTATGGTGTAATTTTATTTATTAATGTATTCTGACAACTCTTGGATGGTACCTCGTACCTCAGTATAAATATTTTGCTCTCCAGTAAAAAGCAGTTCATCAAAGAAAGAAGACTAGCTGAAGCAGTATACCTGCTGCAACAAAACCTTCGTGTTCTTCAGACCTCTTTGTAGTTATACTGTATTCTGATGACTACCGTAGCTCAGCCTCTCTTTCCTTGATCATCCACTCAATTAAAGCAAGTAAAGTTTTGGTGGGGAGAAAAGTTAAAGTCAGGATCCATGACAGTGCGGAGATCACCTATATATATTATCATTGCCTGAATTTCAAAGTTTGATAAGGCAAGACGTGTATGTATTTAATTTTGACAGTTCTTTTCTATTGCCATCATCTGCAACCTGGTATAATTTTGCCTGTTGATTTTCAACACAGATGGACATGATGGCCACAATTATCAACTTTACCCAATTTTAGCCTATTTCGATTCAACGTAAGAGAAAATGGATAGATAAATGGGCAGCTAAACATATAGATACACATTGTTCTTTTATTATAGTGTTGGATACCTAACTCACATCAAAAATAGCTTGGTGGGTTACGCTACACTTACGTGTGAAATTTTTTCTTCGAGTCTGTTGACTTTCACATGATACTCCGTAAAAGACTATCTTCAAAATTTCACTGCTAGAATTATGGCACATTTGTATTATAGGCTATGTTTTTTTCGAATATAAACTCGTCTATAAAAAAGGCGAAAAAGGATCATATGTAACCTGTACATACCTTCTGCATTTCTAGTCTCCAGTGCACCTTGCAGCTTCTTCGGGGCGAAAATTTGTAAGATTCCGACTCCATTTCTTTGGTTACAGGCGGCAAAAATGAAATTTTGTTGTGTCACTGCTCTTTTACGTTTCTTATTAATTCTACCTGGATTAGAACATAGAAAACCTAAGCTGTGAACATACACCGTAACAGTACTTGACTCTTAGATCTGACGTTGGCGGCCAAAAGTCTGCAACGGAAAATAGGATTTTGTCAAAAGCTATTCTTTTCCCCCTATCTAATACCGAAGAAAAAATTCCAAGGTACCCAACATTTTTCTTGCGGAGAAGGTATCTTGGATACGGCGGGGACGCACTTGGGCGCTTGCCTGCAT
>LQNS02278145.1:12933312-12951728 GCA_001587735.2 Parhyale hawaiensis
TTAATCATCTGTTCCTCCCAACAAACCTAACAATCCCTGTAAATTTCATCCAAATCGGTTCATAACTTTTTGAGTAATCCTGGTGACAGACAACAGACAAACAGACAAAGAGACAGACAGACAGACAGACAGACAGACAAACACGACGAAAACATAACCTCCTTGGCGGAGGTAATTATAATTTGAAGACTACACTTGTCCTTAATAGCCAAATATATTCACTTCGCAGGTGTCAGAGGACATTCTTCAGGGGGCTAAATGCGTAGCTAGGAGAAGGCTCGAAATCACAAAGTAGGCAGTTTTGGGCAGCTCCACTATTAAGTATTTCTTGAAGCGAAACTGTGACGTCTAAGGGAATACGAGCACAATACCTTGAGAATAGGAGGTTACGCTAACACAAGTTTCTGGTTCTGAAAAAGTTGGCGGAGCCTTTTGTATTTTGTTCTATAGGTGTCGCATCAAGTAAAGCAGAAAAATGAAGTGCTACCAATGAATATTCACGAGCAGCGTAATAGCGTGAAAAAATAGGATACGTCGACGATAAAATGGAAATGCGTAACAGTATGAAGGGCAAAATTCGCTGTACACTATGGGCAATAGAGCTTCGAAATGGCGTGCGAAAACAATGACAGCCGTAGGGCATTTTTTTTTCTATCAAGATGCAAGTAGGAATCCTTTGCTGACAGAACATTTGTGAGAGTCACAGGTAAAATCAGAGTACTAAGGTTAGACAAAGTGTGTTAAGATAGACGGACTGCGTTACGTTATTCAGAGTTTAATTTTTAAGTGATGAGTAATAGTTTAGCTGGGGCGAGATGAGTTAGAGGCGCTGTCAAACTAACGTAAGTGAAAACTTGAATTACTCCTGGGATTTCCACAGGTCCCGCTAGTGAAAATATTTTCGATATGAAAATACATAAAACACAAAACATAAAAAACAACAATACGCAGAAGCATAAAAGAAAGTAGGACTGGCGAAAAATAATCCTAAGGCGCAAGGACGAACGAGATCTACCTTTTCGAAAGTTATGGAAATCAGCAACGAAATAAAAGAAGGGGACCTCGTTTATCTAGACCCCTAAAAAGCCCTTGAAAAGTCCCCAATTACGGGCAATAAAAAAAAAAAAACTTAAAGTGTGTAACATACGGGGAGAGTATTTAAGTTGAATTCGAGCATGACTCACTGGTCGGAAGCAGCGAGTGAAACTCTAACGAGTGACAGCGACTGGATGCTAGATTCACCTGGGGTTCCATAAGGTAACGTGCTTGGCTCACTCCTGATCATAATTTCTGAACACCTTCAGCAAAATCAGTGAATTGGTCGAGGACACTAAACTACGTCTTCCTGCCGTAATCAGTCAGCAACAGACTCGAGCGCCAACACTACCCTGACCGTCACGTAGAATGAGCCCGAACGTAGCAGATGAGTTTTAATGTGGAAAAATGTTCAGTAATGTGCAGCGAAAGAAAAAACGCTTTAGTCTAATTACAAATAAACGCAATAGAATCAATAGAAGTCACCCAACAACGTGATCTGAGAGTATCTATAACCAACAAACTAAAATCCAAGTAGAAAAGACTGTTAAAATGACAAGCAGAGGTCTGGGATTCATTACCAGGAATTGCAAGTACAAAGCTAAGGACAATATCATTCCTCTCTACAAAACGCTAGTGAGCCTGCATTTCGAGTTTACTGTTCATTTTCGTCGAAACGTCAGTACAATGATACAAATAAAATGAAAAGAATCCAACTTAGAGCAACAAATTTGATACTTCGGCTGGGAAATTTTTCATACGTATGTGCGTCGCCTACAGGAATTCTGACTCCTCTCTCTCGAGCAAAAGGGACTCAGGGGGCAACTAATAGAATTCATGTACTTGAGTGGCTGCATCGACATGCCTGCAACGGGGTTTTTTGACAGAGATGTTCATCATTACCTTTGAGACAACGAACAAATACTCAAAAATCAAGATAAAAGAACCATTCAAAGCTAACAGTTTTTTCGTGCGCCATCGTTAACATCTGAAATGGTCTCTCCTCAAAGATGTCAGTGAAGAGACAGTCAACGCCCTTATCCATTTTATAATCGTCTTGATTAACATTGCGAGCAGCACCCTTCACAGCTACAAGCTTCTCCAAGAGCCATAAACTCTTGACGACTAACACGTTAGCTGCCACCATACGCCATTATCTTTCATGTCGCAACTAACCTAACGTTTCTGAGCCTCCGATAGTCTGCTGCAACTAATCGCAGTTTTTCAATCACTTAGCCTTTTGTCGAATTTTTCTTTCTCTCCCTTTCTTTTCACCCTGAGATATTTAAATAATCTGACACAACGGCAATAGCTCATACAGAGCCGGAGCGTTATTCCCGGCTGCTCTCTGTCAATGGGCTTGTTGCTCCTTCTACTGCCAGTTATATACTTTATCTCAAAGGCAAAAGGTCTACTATATTCAATCTTAAAGGTACAAGTTCTAGCGTAATCCATCTCTCAAGTATAAGGTCCAAAGTGAACCATCACAAAGCGTCTAAAGTGACCTCGGCGAAGGACTGATCTGCTCACTCACGAAAGGAGAAAACAAGAGGCTCATATGCCGCACACCAGCCAGCACCAAAGGGGTTAAAAACAATTTGTCCAAGTGATCTAGCTCATAGTCCCGAGGCCTACTGTGAGCCATCTAAAAAGGCATTAGGCTTAATATGATCTACGTCATTGGCCTAAGGTCCAATGTGAGGTATTTCGAAGACTCGACGGCCTATGGGATATATCTCGATGGCCTAAGGGCTTAGACGATTACTATTATTAGAGTCTCAGTTTAACCACCACAGCAGCAGGCACGAATGCGCTGTGTTAGCAACGACAGGCAATTATATCGGCATACTTGCCGAAAAGCTTCAATGTGATGAATTCACTAGACGAGTTCTATACTTGTCACAATCTTGGGGCAGTAAGCTACTACTGGCAAGGAAATAAGGAGCAAAGTATCTCCAACCCTACACTGCTTGGCAGAACGAATTCTCTCAGCCATGCGGCACAGCGTTAGAGACGAAAAACGAAAGGAGAAAAAGACAGAAGAAAGAAACACCCGAGCGAAGGGTCCCTTCCATGCCCCTCCCCCTTTCTTCACATGGTAGCAGACAGGAGCCCTACGGGATGGGCCACTTACACCATTCGGCGGCCCACATCTCGGAACAGAGAGAACTTACTTACCTCTTCAAGACTAATTTCATCAGCAGGAACTGCGCCCAGTTGCAAAAATCTCCTGTGGAAAGGCACTCGGGTTAGCCCATGGGTGAGTGATGACCATATTATATGTGCCAGCAGGGAAAGGGCCTGCCAGATTATACTCGTGAGGGCGGGCAAAGAGGATCTACGAGCATAAAACCGGAGGGAATACCAATATACTGTATGTAAACCCTATGGACTGTGGCCCACACTGACACTTGAGTATGATGCTTTCAGAACAGAGTTTCTACAATAGAGGAAATTTTGAAGACAGTAAAACATGATACGAGTGGATTAAAATAGCGTTTTCCTTGTAAAATAAAATAAAAATAAACTACGAAGTTAGGATGATGAAACTATTTTATCACGTAAGTATTTATTACGTATAGTTCCTCTAAAAAGCAACTTCAGAGTGCAACTGGAAATCAAACGTTTTATCAGAGGGCATACTCGTATATAGATAACTGAAGAGCTAACTGCATGCAGCTCCAGAAGTTTAATAGGATGCTGCCCTTTTAAGATAAACCATTAATTCTACCGTACAGTGATTGGAGTTCTTAGCTTCTTACAACAATAGATAAATAAATGAGTCTTGCAACAGGAACATATGCTAAGTATATGAATGTGTGTAAAATAAGGAGCAACTCCTCTCTTGAGCATCTTTCCATTAAATTTTGATCAAATTTACCATTACAATTTTTTATTTACTTCTCCAAGTGTACTAAATTTTTTTTATCCTCCTGTAAGATCAGCAGAAGTTATTTTATATTCTCTATTACAAGTTGGCAAGCGATTTCGCCTGCTTAATTTGTTAGCATTATCATGGCTATTTGTTTTAAATATCTGAAATTCAGCACCAAGGAGTTTTAAGTAATAAAGTAGCGTTAATGTCCTCGAAAACTCTGAGCTTAAGGGCGATGCTCCTCTTGCGGTAGCTGTACATGTGTGAGGCATACACTTAGAACGGACATAATAGTTTTAGTACAAAATTGACAATATCTCAATTTTGCGCGATCAAATTTTCATGAAACTTACAGGGAAATCGTGACATCTTATAGCAATACTGTTGAGTTTGCTTACATTTTTCTGTGTCTCCTGGTTGACAACTCTTTGCATTTTTTCTCTTTTTGAGGTGAACGACAATAATAGCTTCTTGTATATTCTGCTAAAATGGAACGTGGAAAAGCTCTAACTAACGAGGAGAAAGAAATTATCATCAAAGGAACTGCTAAAGACACCTCTCCTGGTGTTATTGCCCGAAAAATAAGACGCCATATTGACACAGTGACAAGATTCTAAGTGTATAGTTATTTAAGTGCATAGTTATCTTCCGCTAACGAAGTGAAAGAGGTGATAATGTTTGCGTTCTAATAATTATATACTTTATTAGGCACACATAGGGACTTGGTATGTTTATGCATTAGATGTCTTTCCACTCAAAAACTACCAGAAGAAATTGAGTTATCATCACCATCTCTTGCACGCAGTGTTGGTTGGGTTGACCTATATAGGTGCAAAATATGCCAAAGCAACCGACTCAGCTCTTTCAGCTCCCCCCCCCCCTTGTTGGCAATGGCCTTATGTCACGAGCTTTTCTAGTTTTCACAGCAGTTGTAGTAGTGTATAAGATAGCTTAAGGCTCCCTAAATCAGTACTAAGCTGTTCTTAGAGAGTAAAAGGAAGGGACATACAGGATGTCGATAAACACGTGGAACCCATGCAAGAAAATGTGCGCACACAGGATCAACGCACATGAGAACAGCAAGTCAGGAAAGAAGAGGAAGAACAGATGAAAGTAAGATCAGTAGGAGTATGAAATCTGAAGGGAGCAAAGTGGGCACAAAAGACAAACGTCCCGAACGCCTAGCTGATGGCTAAGGTAACCTACAGGGTACCCCCTAGGGGGGCGCTTTTCCCTATAAAAGAGGATGGGCGAACCTCAACTTAACCCTATGGCCCATCCTATGCCTAATGATGAGGGCTTTCTAGTTTATTAGGATGCGGTTTATATACAGTATATATATATAGCTATTTTGTAAATGAGCGGTTCTCAGGTTTTCGCGTCCTTTGGCCCTTCCAGACTCATTAGGGAATGTGGAAAGCTACATATAAACGATGCTCAGATTAACAACCGCTGGCATTACCCTTTCTGAAAACACGTGTTGCCCATTAGTTTATAGTCTATGTTTCCCAGAAATCCGACGCATGGAACTGAACCGCCAGAAAAGCCGTCAGAATATCCCGGCTCTGCACAGTATATTAATTCGAGTCTCCGTAGACACTTAACGGCATTCCAAGATAGAAAATGTAAGGGACGTACACTGTAGTAGAAGATCCTAATTTCGGGACTGCGACGCCAAAATTAACGCGAATTAGAAGCTGCTAGGTAAAAAATTAATAATACAACTTGATCTTTGAGCGCGCATATTGAGATCAGGCAAATTGGGATCTTCTGCTGCACGTTAAAAAATGAGGCACTACGCGTACGGGGGGACCAGCAGGGTATGCAAGGGACCAGCGGGTGCAGAACAAAAATCGTAAGAAAAAAAGAAAAAAAGTCGCCAGTAGAAGATAAGGAAGAAAAACAAAATGAGCAAGGAAAGAACGATGCTCTGACAGCCTAGCTAAGGTAGAAAGAACAACCTAGAAGACGGGCCCCTGGAGCGTAACTGCCCATAACATAGGATGGTCGAACCTAACCCTGCAATGTGACTTCTGTTGCTTGGGGGGAAACAGTTACTGCTGTTACGAAAAAAAGCAACAAACACTCGACTGGTAGACCCATGCTCTTGAAATAGCTTGGTCTTCTCACTCCCTCAAATTTTAAATTGTTGCACCGAAGTCAAAGAGATGCAATTTCAGTTCTATTAGGACGGATACGTTGTTTACCGAATTGCTTCACTAGTACGGACACATATTACCTGAAACTTGTAATTTCACGAGAAGTGAAAGACTTGTCGATTCAAGTATTTTAGCAGGCTGAAATATTCAGGCTACGGGGCCATTGCACAGAACACAATGGATCCCATTTTACAATGATTTACTGCAAGAGCTCAGGTTTTATGTATTTCTAGTACTGCGAATTGTGTTTATGAAAAACAAGTAATCAGCTGACCAATACTTCAATATACAACTGGGTCAGTGGAGGGAAGTTTATATGGGCAAATCTACGTCCCTACAAAAGCCAATGGCTGCAGAAGTGACGGTAAGTGCGAGGTTCTCACGCGAGTTTGCTAAATGGCTTGCGGTTACCAGAAGCTTTAGAGCCGCAGCTTCCCATTTTTCTGGTGTAAGATTAACATTCTTCTGGTTGAAACTTGAACTCTTGGTAAATTCTTAGCGTGTCTTAGCCAAAATATCCCTAAGAAATTAGGATTGCTCAGCTCTCATGCATTGCTGGGCAGTGTAGAAATAATTTTTTTGGAAAGCTAATATTGTCTTTCAAGCAGAGATATATTTTGAGATATGATAACATTGGCATGCATTCATGTTTTGTGAAGTTACTGACTGTAAGGAAATGAACAGTTTAGGGCACTGCTGAGCTGCCAGAAACCGTTTAATTAACCATTCCACGCAAAAGTTCAATATACTGTGCATACTATACACGTATCTATACACCAGGTGAAACTATAGAGGGAATAAGAACAAGGATAGGATAAAACAGTGAAACAGAAGAAAATATTTGTAAATGACAGAACGTAAAATCGTGTATATAACTTTACCATTTTTTAGGTTTTGAAAATTGCAATCTTAAAAAGAAAGTTACTTTACTTGCAAAAAAGTTTTATCCGCAAATTCAGCTTCGTGTAATATTGAAACCATGTAGAACTTTGGGCTCCTTTTTTAAATTTAAAGACAAATTGCCGCTTTCGCTTGCTTCCTCTGTCATTTACAAGTATCAGTGCGGACAGTGTTCTGCCTCCTACATAGAAGAAAATATGTTTTGGAAAAATAGTATCCGGTTTCATGAGGGGTCGTCAGTGGTCTCAACAGTTGCACCAAGTATGGGAAGCGTTCGTTGGAGCTGACAGCTTGGGGGGCGTGCTGTAGTGAGACACTCTCGGTGTGATCCATATTAGATTAGATAGGCAGCAGTAGACGAACCAAGAGGCCCATTCCCAAAGAGACACCGGAACTTACGCCCCGGCCCTCTATGAGCTATTGCCATTATGTTAGTAGGATGTAGAGGACTGGGGAAATGAGACGAGAAAAAATGGAAGACGACAGAGAAAAAAAGGAAGAAAAAAAAGAAGGGGGAGAAGAATCTAAGCCAAAGAGACGATGATGAATGCATGCAAGCATGATCGATACCCGCTGATATGCGGAGCTTGAAGATATAGATGGAGCGGAAGTGAGAAGAAGTCAGCTTAAAATGGCCTTGCCGCAGATAACCTCAAAAGTTGCATCAGCAGCTCGATACTCAAACCGTTGCGTTTGACCAAGAACTCAAGTACGTATCATTTCAACGAGCTTTTTATTGAAACGAGCTCTGGATGTGGTCAGCACGATATCGAAATTAAGCCTGAGTCAAAACAATGGCTTCCCATGGGTTTATCTGGACCATTTAACAAAGGGAGAGAAATATGCCCGGGTGATGGGGAAAAATAGTATGAAAATGTTTTAAGAAAGCAGAGGATGTCATTGGAAGAAAAACTGACAGGGAAAGTTCACAGCGGAGTTCCTTTACATCAGCGTAATGCACCAAGTTCATTCTTCCAGGGTGTTAACAGCTGTTCTGACACTGCAAAAATTTCGTTGGGACATGTTGTCTCGCCCTACGTACAGTCGTATCTTCTTCATTTGGAGTTTTATTTTCTCTTATCTGATAGGAATACGGCTTGAGGATACTGATGGGGGTAAAAACCGCTGTTTCAAGTTGGAGCACAAATCAAATCATGGATTTCTACAGACAAGAGTCTGATAGAATAAACCATCGCCTTCAGAAGTGTACTGACTTTAAAGGAGGATACACTGACAAATAATATGCTCCCGTTGTTACAGGGAGGAGTTGATTAGAAAGCAGTAGAACTTTTTGACACACCCTGGTTTAGTTGTGCTTTGAGCGAAACGTGAAACCCAACCACATGGATATTCCCACATTGGTCAGTACACATGGGAACAGTATCTCGGAAAAAAAGATGAAGAATAGAGCAGAGCATGGCTAGCATGTGTATGAAAATGACTACAGCAAACTCGGTACGATAGCCACAGTTAAAAGGCCTACTTAAAATTAACGATCCTCTACGAGTGCCTTTCGAGAGAGGCTATTCAAAACATAGGATGGGGGGGGGAACCTAAACAGCGTCACTGACTGCCTACAGTTTAACCCATCCTGCGTACTCCGACGCGGTATAGATGAGTTACAACTGCATCACCAGCAAGATATAATTATAATGAGAGAAAAAACCTCTTGACAGTTAACTTCTCCTGGCATCCAATACAAAGCTGTTCTTAACTTCGACTGAGAGCTTTGGTGTTAATAACGAGGGAGGAGCGAAAATATATCTTTACCCGGAGACAGCCCTTTACAGGAACGAACCAACTGCCCATGCATGCATGAAGGCAGGGAACTGCACCTAGATGTGTTGTAAATTAAAATTTGGCATTCGCTCAGCGAGATCGTGGGCCTCTTCAAGGCGCTTTCGAGCCTTCATCAAATTTACTGACACCACCTTCTAATTTTCTGCAGAACGCAATATACTTGTAAAGATTTGCAATCGCAGGCGATAATCTCGGCGCGCAGGCGACCATTATGCTATTGAGATAGGCGGTAATAGACCCATATACCATAATTTCATCCATGGCGACTCTATTAGCGCGTTACTTCCCATGGCTCCGCTTATGAAAGCGGCACCGATAGCTTCAGTAGTGAACGAAGTCGACGATGTACGTAGTGTGAAAGACGCGGGTGAACGCACGTGCTGGCTCCTTCATATCATCACCGAAGTGTAAATAACAACTTCGTTCCGTATTTTCTACCCTTGTATTCCCGGCAATGAAGGGCACTGAAGGCACTCCAGAGGAAACAACAGCCTGGTTAAGCACATCCCGCCTGCACTGTTCGTTTACACGAGGAAAATAAAAATTTTTTTCCGTGGCAAGCTAAAAACATTATGCTAACGAATATTTTCAACGACATAATAGTTGAGCCAGGACTCGGTCATTTATTCTAATATATGAGAGCTACAGTGTATACAAGCCTATAAACAGTCTTAACGTTTATTATAACGGGGGCAGCGCACTTCTGCAGTGTGTAGATTGCTTACAATGCAAGTAGTCCTAGACATAAGTCATCTCGTTTCATGCAATAACATTTGTAGATCCAGGTGTTCAAGATATGCAATATCAAATCAAGAATACAGATATCGCATACGCTGAACTAAAAAATAATCATCACAAATAAAAAGCTGCATAAAAGGAGATTATCTAAAACGAGGATTTCCTGCAGCCTGTTGGCGGAGAGCCTGTAGGCTGGATCCTTCGTCCGTTACTTCCTACTCTGAAAGGCCGCACGCTCAGCATCTACCTATAAGTATATCCTCAGTGCTGCGCGACACTGAGGCTGCAGAAACAAGGTCGTTCGGAGGCGGGGACCATCATACCATTGGCCTCGCTTGGTGATATAACTATACGTCCGTAACAGGACTCAGCAGTTATGTTGGTAACCCAGAATCTTGACTGTTGTGACGGGACCGAAGGAGGCTCCTGTAGTGACGCTTGGGCACAAGTCCCGAATTTCCAGCAGGAAATATGGCAGCCGCTGACGGACCACAAGAACTGAGACCAAGTTGCAGCATTGCTGCTTCCTAGACACAGAGCAGCGTAATGGGCGTATTAGACCGCTCCGGCAAACCCCGGCCTTTTTCAGGCCCCCTGTCCGGTCTATCAAAAATTGCTTGCCCCAGCCTCGGCTTTTCAAACTGTGAATACCCCGGAGGGGGGGGGGGGTTCGGCCGGGGCAAACACTTAAGAGGGAATAAAACAAGTTTGCTGGGGTAAGCCAAGTTTATTTTTCGTGTAAAGTGATTCATTATGAGTGATGATTTCCCACTATCATATAAATGTATGCTGTCTTAAACTATTGTCACTGCAAGAAACATTGGTATTAGTTTACTTAAGTAGGGTCCAATTTTTCTATTTTTTCATTTTAATCCACTCAGTTATTTAATCCACTCAATTTTTTTATGTAAAATTCAAATCTGAAGTCCGTTTATGGCGGTCGGCTCTAGTTTTCGAGATGTTTGACTTTGAAGTTTCCATTGTTTTTCGCTGAAAGAAAGTAACCACAGTCGCACAGTATAAAGGAAAACCTCTTTTCATTCTGTCTCTTGGGTTTGGTCAGGTTCCTATGGGTCACTGTGTATTTTCTCCCATAGGAAAATAATGGGAACTTCAAAGTCAAATATCTCGAAAAGTAAAACAGACCGCCAAAAATTGAGTGGATTAAAATGAAAAATCGAGAAAAAATTGGACCCTACCAGAGTAAATTTTTACCGTAATCTTTGTAAGCCATAAATTCTTATATATGTGAATAATGCAGGGTGCATATATCTTATTTGGCAAAGTTCAACAGCGTATTATGGCTAGTGAAAAATGCATGTCAAAAAATTATCATGACTAATTAAATATTTTCTGGTCTCTGCAATGCATCCTTAATGACTCATTTCAATTGTTCAACAGGAAAAGTTAAAATACACCAATAAATTTACTTCCAGATTACTTCTTAAGCTCCAGGACTAGAAGTTAGTCACCGTTACTAATAAGGTGTAGGATCTCCTCAAGCCCGCATAAAGCAGTAGTTACCTTAGCCAAGGAGGTTATGTTTTCGTCGTGTTTGTCTGTCACCAAGATAACTCAAAAAGTTTCGAACCGATTTGGACGAAATTTATAGGGATGGTTAGGCATGTTAGGAGGAAAAGATGATTAACTTTTGGTGAAGATATGTTCATCCGTTTGTTGGTTTGTTTGTCTGCCTCATTTTTCTTAATTCCATTACTCAAAAAGTTAAGGATTTATTTTTATGAAATTAACATGAGTTGTTAGGTATATAACGAAGAGTAAATGACCAAATTTTGGTAATGATCCGTTTGTTCGTTCGTTTGTCACTGTTTTTAATTATATGCTTGTTAGCACAATAATTAAAAAAATATTGAATGTATCTTTATGAAATTTATAGGGGTTATTAGTAATGTTAAATGACATAAATGATTTGTTCGTTTGTATGTTTGACTCATGTTTATCTTAACGTTTGTTAGCAGTATAACTTAAAAAGTTATGAACGGATCTGCAAGAAAATTGTACAAGCTGTTATTACTATCAAAAGGCACAAATGATTAGATTTTGGAGTTTATACAGAGAAAATTATTGTTTCAGAGCCAATTTGAATTTCTTGCTACCGTTGCCTCGCTTGGCGGAGGCATGCGCTCTCAGAGTGCTCTAGCTCTGGAAGGCATCGAGTTTGCAAAATTTCTACCGTATAGTTGATCTATTTTGAACCACTCTTTCATCAATCCATTTCTTGAATAATTCTCACTCAAATTGTAGATAAAATGTGAGTTATCACAATCTAAGTGTTGATAGCAAATGCTCTACTCGAGTCAAAAAAGAAATTCTGACCCGCCCCGGCTACTTGATTTTTAGTCAACTCGACCCCGGTCTTTCCAAAATCTTCGCCCCGGTCGGTCTATAGACATTATGAACAGCGTCCACGATACTTGCAGAGATAAATTGAGCAGCGCTTACGGCACTGATAGGGAGACGCAGATGGAAAAGCAGGCGCTGGAGCAAGTACCACTAGACCCATCTACAGACCGTTAGCTGCCTTTGAATAGTGAAAGATTTAGCGTAGTATTAGCTTAGTTTGTTGCACCCAACACAAGTCTGTGGCTTTCAGCACCAACAGTCGCTAGCTATACACAACACTGACACACCTGTATTTCCCATGGGGTGTAATTATAGAGCACACATAAATACACACTGTACTGACTCACCTGCATGCCTAATGTAATGTACGTTACACGCATTAACACTCCATTCACATAACACAGCTCTGCACCATGTAAGCTGTATTACATCATCACAGTACACCCAACGCTTCACATGTGAATCGTACTGCGTAAAAACTGTGCTGTATACGCTGCACGAACCCAAATTAAGTTCTATCATTCGGCATTTACGGAGAGAAACTTTCCTCGAATATGTTATGTTATAGTCAGAAAGTTTGGACCTCCGTTTTCGAGCAGAACGATATCACAGAGGAAAGAGCAAGGGACAAAATATCGATAGCAACGTGGAACCCATGCATGAAGGTGTTCCCGTACAGGATCAACGTGCATAGGAACAAGTCGGGAAAGAAGAGAAAGAATAGAATAAAGCATGAGCAAGTAGGAGCATTAAATCGGTCCCCGAATATAGCAACACAGACTTTCAAGTAGCACTCACAAAGTATCACAAAGAAATTTATAACCGTAGGCTGGAACCTCCTCATGTTACAGACACGGTGTTTCCCGCAAAGGAATTGGAAGAAACATGTAGTGCATTGAGGAAAGTGGAAAAACCCACCGTGAATAGGAACAGTACTTGGTAAAGAAGAGGAAGAAAACAATAGATACTATCGACAGAAGTAAAAGTTGTAGCTACTGGTAGAAAAGGTGGCGGCGCCAAGGGAGGAGGCGTGGGGCTTGAGCACACCCAATAATGAACCTTGCCCTCACAGCCGCCCTCCTAATATTGCTTCTATGCACCCAACAGACTTGTATGTTTCTACTGCGAATCCCCTCCGCATTTTTCTATTGCCCCCACCCCCCTCTTCTCAACCTCCTCAATGCAAATTTTCTGGCACCACCACTGCCTGTACGGAAATCCTTTTAGAACGCGACTTTCCAGTAAATAGGATGGGCGAACCTGACTACCTCACCCAGTGGTCTTTGGTCCATCATATGTCAGCCGAGGGGTTTATCGGGATGAAAATTTAGCTACATTTTCCACCACGGATCATTACAGAGAGTAGAGTGCACTACCTGGGTGTGATCAATGTGAGAATGAACACTATGAGGGTGGTGTGTTTTAAAAACGACATTCAGCTTGTAATGGCTCGTTAGCACGACCTTCCAGCGAATACATTAAATATTTAACTTTGATCATTTTGTTGGAGTATTCGGAGATGTTTATATTCTCCTTTACATCCTTTTTTAGAGTATTGTTCTCGAGCCAGGGGTTCGGCTGCCGCTAATCATCTTCAGTCAGCTTTAGTTGACTCTGCCAGCCGGTGCTGCGTCCAGAATAGTTTGGTTGACTTATTCCATAGACGGCGACTTGTTTGCTTCTGCATGATCGACAAGGTATTCAATAATGACGGCCAATTGATTCATTGTTCTGTCCCTGCTTCAAGGACGAAATACCCGCGCTGCGTCCGTGGCGTATCCCTTGACTTTGGAAACGCTGAGGTGTCAAACGCGTCAGTTCGGTCGATGTTTCTCATACCCGGAACGATACACCGATCCGGGCAACGAATCCCACGAATTCAGTCGTAGTCATCTGCAAGCGTTCAAGTCGGCTGTGAATATTTTTTGATGGATTCATCTTCTTACCAGCGTCTTGGGCGTCTCGGTGTTGTTCTGTCTTTCATTTGGGTTATTCCCGTTGTTTGATTGCTAGCTGGCGCGAAGTTTTAATACTAATACTAAATTTAGAAAGGTCTGTCTTGCCCAAGCATGCTAGCGACATGAAGGCAGAGTCAACTGGACCCCACCCCCCTGTCGGGGAAATCCACACGCACTTGTTCGTGCTGTGCTGCTGCTGATATAGGCCAATTGGTCACTCTACAGGCAGAAAAGTATGTTCTTTACGATAAAAAAACACCTGGTTTCTTATCACTAACGAAGTAACATTATAGCCACAAAGCAATAATAATTAATCGTAAATGACACTGTTGTTCATCACAACGCTCTTGTTCATCTGTTCATGAATTGACGCAAATTCAAACGACTAGGTAGTTTGCAGTTTAACTAATTTTGCTTAATGGAAAACAACCATTTTTTTTTCTGTGTGTAGTTGAAGCTTTTTCTCTAAACTGACACGTTTGCTCGCATGCCTGATTGTGTTTAATAAGAAAAAAGAAACACGAAACAAATATAAGACGGGGCATTCGTCCACTGTGATAACATATTGTGTTTCAGATATGGAGGCGTGACGTACGTGTTTCAAAGCAACTGAATGCGGCGGTACAAGACTAACAAGAAATTGTTTTTCACAATCTCCTTCACAACCAGCCAACAAAGTGCATAAAGAAACTGGTTACAAAACGGCTTAAGCTTTCACTATGCATTGCAACCAAATTCGTTATATCATATGGCACTCACCAGCGCGTCACCTTCACGAAGTCACCAACACGCACATGCACTAACAGTAACACACCCAAAGTAAGTTCTATCATTTAGCACTCACCAGCGAGCCACCTTCACGAAGTCACCAAAAGGAGCTGGGTGCCACAAAGGGAGTCTCTGCAAAGAAGACGTAAGTCTCAGTAAGTTAAACGATGTGTCTGTTGTGCTGGCCACCCAGCGTGCGTCCGCGTCGGGGCGGGACAGTGCGGCTGTACAGCTGGCAGGCAGCATTACCATTCTTAATACTGGAAAATCATAGCGGACAAGATATGGTGGTAGGAATAGCGTGTTATTGAGAGCGTTCTGTTCAGAGCAGCGATGCCTGCAAGTCACATACAGTACACCAGCCCGTCAGCGCGAATACACAGTGTCAACAATACAAGTAGCATAAGTAGGAGTCTTGTCAGAAGCAAGAAACGTTCCATTCAGCGAGAGTGATGCAAAGACAACGAGAAGGGGAGCTCAATAACACAATTTTAGCCGATTCGAGCTTGAAAAAATGAGACGGGAACGAGAGCAGCAAGGTAATGGCGTCCCAGTCTACCGAAGCGATAAAGATTAACCGACACGTGATATGAAGCATACTTGCGCATCATGTACCAACAGCTATGCAAAATCAATCTTTTAGACGCAAAACCTGCTACCTTTTCATGGTTGTTGGTCAGGTATGTCATTTTTTTTCAAAATCGTTAAATCGGTAAGCTATCTTCACAATTGTGTGGTATATATACTTTATGGTCGGGCGCTGTCTGGTCATCGCAATAGCAATACTTTTTTCGCAATCGGAAAGGACTTCTGGAAGTTAAATAATCACTAGGGTCGTACCTTCCTTCTTTAACTAATATTGTTTATAAAGGCGCCAGTCAAAACTGCTCCACACAAGGTCAGTTCAGCACAAAGAAACTTTCTTACATTTAAATAATCCAATCTGATGAGGTTTAGGCAAGCCTGGAATTCATAACATAGAATTTATCCTAACCAAGCCAAACCTATAATGACCCAGCAAAATCTAACATAACGTTACTTAAGGGGGCATCCCGGTTTTTGAAAACTTTTTTATCTGTCGGCAGATTGTTCTGAAATTTGCACAACTAATGTATTTTTGAAAAAAAAAACACAATTCAGACGGACAATTTTTTTGATTAAGGCTTTAGTTTTTGAGATAATGAGGAATATATATAAATATATATATTTTTTAAAACTTCAAAAGAATAGAACTCGATGAGTTTTCATGCTAGGAAAAAACAATAACAGTTTTGGAGTCTATGAAATATTCCTAACAAAATTATAGAGCAGTATTTTCCATTTTCTGTTCTGTTTTCTTTTGATATGCGATTTTTTATCACAAACTGAAATTTACGTAAAAAAGTGAAAGTTTCGGTTTTGAGTAGCGATAAAAGAAAACACGAGGGCAAAAATGAAAAATCCGGCTCTATAGTTTTCTTTTCAATGTTTCAAGGATTCTAAAATTGTCATTGTTTTTTTCCTAGCGTGAAAACTCATTGAATTCTATTCATTTTTATGTGGAAAAATCACATTTTACATTATATGCCGTAAAACGGGGTGACTTCGGACGCTGGGGTGACTTCGGACAAAAACAGGTAAAAAAGAACTAACTGCAGTGACAGGAAAAGTATACAAAGTTAGAAGGAAACTTCTACAGTGTAATAAAGGTTTATATCCCTGTAGTATATCACTAGGCCCACACTCAAACTCGACTACCATAAACAAAGAAAGGAATACGTTTTGTAAACAAAACAAAAATGTCCCAACAAACAAAACGTATTCCTGTGTGTTTCTGCTAGTAGCGTTGGAGTGTGGGCCTATTGATATACTACAGAGATATCATCCTTTATATATATATAGATCTGACGCATAGCTATTAAGTAACTTAGACATCGGCTAATTATTTACAACTGAATTAATGATCAAATACGTCATCTAAATTATTCCGTATTTAGAATATCTTTTCTATTTTGATATTTCGTGTAATTAATTAGTGAATACTGCAACTGATCGGCAAGACGCGCATCTGACGACAAAGAAAAAAAAAATAATGAAGGAACTGCCCACATTACTCCAGCCGACACCGGTGACAAAAAATACTAACAATAAGCGAAGTTACAAACAATAAGTAAGGATATCAGCGCCATCTTTAAAAGGTTAGAACAAACGTACACTGACTAGTACTAGTCGTCGAAGGCGTCGCAGAGGCCAGTGGTGACGACTCAAGTTTTCACATTAGAGAGAAACCGATAATACAATATACGGTGTCTATTCTTGTCCTCTGAGAACAGTTATTAAGATTAGAATCACAAAATGACAGCACTGTGAACTCACCTATCGAAATACAGCTGAAATATGGCGTAGATGTCGATTCGACGGGATCTAAACATGAATTGTCGGTAAATGTTTACGAGAGCGGCTCGGATGATTTTCCAATTTTTCTGTCCAATAAATCGTTTTTCTTACACCAATTATCAATGATATACACATTTTAGGTCGGCGCATAACGTTTTTTTCTAGTTATAATAAAAAATGCTTTAAACTTGTTTTCTCCTATTTCAAAGTGAAGGGTGACACCGTGAAACGGTGTAAAAATGTTTACCGTCACGCGACGGACGATTGACCGTGCCTCGCCTTGGACGCTGTGCAGACCATTTCGACGGCTATCTTGGTCCTTATCTGTTTATTAAACAATACCAAAACAAGTTCAAGCGCCTCCATTATTTTCTACAATGAGCAACGAAACTAAAATTTTATTAATATCACTTTTATAAGGCAAGCTTACGTACCGCGTTTTAGGAAACGAATGCGTTTAGTTACGTACAACCCAAACAATGGAGCCATCGGTTAGGCCGAGAACCTAGGTTAGGGAGATAAGGCAGGTTCTGCTAGCAAATGCGGTATAGGTCCCTAGAAGAACCTACCTTGCCTTACCTAACCTTGGTTTTTGGCCCAACCGATGGCTTCACTGTTGGCAAGCTTCCTCGTAAGGGTGGCGGTGGCTGTCAGCCAGTCGCCTTCACTTTAAAATAGAAAAAAATATAAAGTTTAAAGCGTTATAACTCAAAGAAAACGCTATGCGCCGACCTAAAATGTGTATAACATTGATAATTGGTGCAAGAAAAACAATTTAATGTACAAAAAAATTGGAAAATCACCGAGCCCTCTCGTAAACATTTACCGAACTGTCAATTCAGCGTTACTGGCATAGTGGTAACAGTTTCAGCGCACATTGATACATCTCTTATGGAGTCAATTTTATTTAAACCATTAACATTACGTTTATAAAACAGTTGCAACCTCTTGTAAACGATAACAAGCGAATGCCTGCGTTGGCATCCTTATATTCTGGTCGGCTCCGATGACGTCATCTATGGCTTGATGCCAGATGCTATTTTTCCTTCAAACCCGTAATTATATTCTGACTTACCAGCTAAGGTTTCTTACATCGTACATAGGAAGCAAAGAGCGTAACGGGAGGACTCACGAAAAATAAGCATAAAAAAGTGATGTCATCGTCGACGACCTATGGCTGAGCAGCCTAGGCGTATTTTACCTAATTTAACCAGAAAATCGTGTTAAATTGCGAAATTCATTTCTACCGTATAAATAAATTAAGATAATTGATACTAATTTAGCAATTATCTAAAGAAAACTGCATTGCTTGCTGGTGGAAACTTTCACAGCGCTAGCGCCGAATTTATTCCCTTTCGGTGACCTGATTTTACTTCTTTTTCTTGATTGAAGTCTTATTTACACTTCATATTCAGTTCACAGTGCTCTTCACAGAATATATAT
>LQNS02278145.1:12951828-12980551 GCA_001587735.2 Parhyale hawaiensis
TACGAAGGCCTGAGGTCCCACACCTAAACACTTCGACTCGTCGATGTGATGTAAATTTGCTACGTGCGGTTCCGGCTATGTTTTATATCAGTCCTGTTGAATCCTCCCGTTGCATTCTTTGCTTCCTGATCGTACCCACCTCAGCTCAGCCCAGCCCAATTTAACTTATTCTTATTCAATGACGGAAGGAAATAGAAAACTCAACGTACCACTGTTTCCTTCACTACAGCTACTGGTTCAGTTGAGAATATCTTGCCCATTGCTTTAGTTGATAACTACTTGACATGCCAATTACGAGCTCAGAGACATAGGTAGCTACTGGAAGCAGAAAGGAAGTGCAATCTAGCATGTGCACTACAGCGCAGTACTTTGGTAGGCTTCACTACTTTGATTTGGACAGTTAGGCGAGGCGACGGCCTTACTGCCGCCGCCTAAGTAATTTTCTCCTAAGAGATTCAGATAGACACAGAGAGACCAAGAAAGCAAGCAAGCGAGCAAGCAAGCAACCAGCAGCATAAACTCACCGTAGGCACAAAAAGAAATAATTTAGTAATAAAAATAGTATTCAAAAGTGTATTTTCTTCCTCATAATTTACCACAAGAAAATATAAAATCTGTAGAATAATCACTGGTAGAATCATTCGCATCATCAGTCCAATGTGACTTCCAAGCAGTTTGCATTCGATAGCGGTATAGACACGAATGGTGCTGCACAAGTTAGTCAAATTACAAAAACTGATTTAGAATTGCAGAGGAAACTGCTCTGAGAGACTGACTCTATACAGGTCAACGAAGTGACGTACCCCTAGCAACATTTGGGGCCGCCGCGGCGTCGTCCAGAAGCTGAGTTGCGGTTTTTGTTTCTCCGGAGGCCTAAATTCCTAGTAGGGGGTAGAGATGCTAGAGAAAAGCTAGCTTAGAAGAGGCTCAGATTATACAAGTCAGGAAAAGAAGAAAGTAAAAATAAACTTTCAAAACAAAACATAAATTATATATTTTATGACAACATCAAAAAGTGCACTGGATGGTCATTTTGGGTTGATGAAGGTAAATTTTCAATTGGTACTCATATAAGATGGTTCCTAGGACCGCTAGTAAAAAAAACGGCACTGCCCGGTCCTATTTTTCAATAAATTGCAGTATAAGAGGCTATAATGAATTTATATCAATAGACATTCGCCATAAAACTTCAAAATGCATCCGATTATATTGCTCATAGCCAAACAATGTGTTGTAGAAGTTTGATGTACTAATACATTACATACGTCGTTTAAAAGATTAGATCATGATCGACGAAACTCAGGCGAAGTCGCTTTGTTACATGAAGCCTCAGCCATGCTATTGCACATGCATACGACGACATTCAACGGTGCGACGTCGCAGAAGGCGACGAATGTCACACGGGAGCATCCACACTCGTACCGCGCTCGGTTCGTTCGACCAGAACAAAACGTTGCGACTCTCGTTGCTGACTCGCCTCTTGATCGCCATGGACGTTGTAGTTTTTGACACCGCTAATATTTTTTATGATCTATAAAATAATGAATAAGAGATCACGGTGAATGCAAATAGAATTTCTATACCTTCTCTTTCATTAGCGGCTAATACATCAGCAAACCTTAGGCAGGTCGATACGCAGTATTTAGTAGTGATAATGACGACAAAGCACCGCATTTGGACGATAATGGTAAGAATGCCTTCAAAGACGGTCATGGGAAACTACTTTCATAGGAATTTCACTTGACGCCTGTTGTTCCGCCTACGCAGGGCAAAGTGTTCGAACATTTTGCTTCGTTTTTCCGAACACACAACTGTCTTATCAAAACTGTTGATGGAATATCAGTCAACAAATCAGTTTACTTAACAAGTTATTCAAGTTTTAGATACCTCTTCAAATTTGCAGCGAATTAGATTTCAGAAAGGTGTAATCTTTACTAAAGATGACATGGCAGAAAAAAAGTATTAGAATCCTTAATTTATCTGGATTCCGTACGGAAAGCAAAAGACTATAGCTTGAACGTGGTGGCTGTATTCGCAAGCTACATCGTGCACAAACATAAAGTAGCTTAGAAATTTACTCTTAGAAAACGCAACAGCGATGGACAATTTTTTTTGAGTTAGTATGAACGGTGCTCAATTCTTCATGCTCGAAGTTGTTTCAATATTGAGAGCTTTGATATAACTTTCGACCTTAAAATTTATTGAAATAAAGTGACATGTTAGGAACAAAGTGAGGAGAGATGATAGAACGCATATAACGTATATTAGTTCACACGAAATCGAGTTTCATTAGAGCGTGGGCACACTATCGCAAAAATTGCGCAGGCACTCAACTTTCCGCTATGGCAGTTACTTACGTTGCCGTGACTACTACTTATTGCGCTTGAATGTCACGCTAAAACAATTCAACTATGCGTCATGGCAACTTTAAACTAACTCGAAGGTTAGAAGTAGCTTGACCACTTTTGCATGTTGTAACGTCCACACTGCAAGAAACTACTCATACCGTAGATATTCTTTTTAGTCTCATAGCAACGTCCAAGCCGAAGCCTTGGGCACTGCAATGTCGTCGGATACAGAATTTCGTGTCAGTGCAACTTTTGCGTACGTGTGAGCGCGCTCCTAAGAAACAAACGCAATATAGAACAGTTTTTTGTTTTACCAAAATGCAGTAGAATACTTATCATGTTATAAATGGTAATATATTATTCATTTTACACTTTCGGTGCCTCAAAGATGTTTGTGAATTAAACCGTCATTAGAATATTTTCATCACATGGAGGCTGGCAGAGTTGAAAGACAACGAGGCTTTGTTTAATAACAAAAGCTTTGAACATAAACACTCACTGAGACATTCACGTTAGCGACAGTCTCACGTGGCCGCAGCGGTCAACGACCTCACAGAAGACGCTGCAATTAAGTACCTATCGCAGGTGCTTCTGGTAATAACGCGAGTACATTTAATACTTTGCAATTGGAGGTTGCTCATGAATGATATATGGAGCATCGATGTGAGTGAGTAAAGCATCAGCCAGACAAAATATGACTGAGCTGCAGCTACTTCACGATACGTAGACTTCTTATTGTAGAAGAGCCATGTAAAACGAAATATTATGGTCACCAGCAGAATATTGCTTGTGCTAAAATTTAACGCTGGAAAAGAGGCTCCAAAGGTTTTCCTTATTTCAAACTTATGCAATCTCTTCGCTTTCAAAACTCGACGCAATGCAGTTTGACCCAATTGAAAGCGGGAGGTAGAATCACTGTACTCGAGTTGAAGTGATTTGTTTAACACATATACTGACTAGTATACAGACGAGCCTCGACTTACGTATAAGACGGATTCAAGTTATGACGTTTCTCCTTTACGAATGCCCTTCCTCAAAGTATTTTATTATTATTTCATGCGTGCAACCTAAATGCTGAATTGTAATGTCCTTCACGTGTAGTGTTGCACGGTGTTAATAAGATCTCACGTGTTAATCCACTGCCGTATACAGTACCCTCATATTTCTCGTAAGAGCAGCACTACTGATACTGTCTGGAAAATAGTATGAGTTAATGGTTTAAATTAGCTACCGTACGGTGTAGTAACCAGTATCCAGTACGCATAGTAGGTATAGCAAATCATCTCACTTACGACATGACGCCTCCCTTGTGCCTTAATAATCTTGAAACACGTGGATATTACGCAAGGTATATTTCCAGACGTTATCTGAGCCACTACCTAAATAGGATAAAAACTGGCAAGTCTTGGTGATGCCGGTCTTAATCGTATAAATGATACATCTAAAGTATTGTAATGTGTACACAAGAGAATAATATGTATGCGCATTATAGCCAATAGGTCTACGTGTAATTTAGTAACACATCAGTAGCACTACAAAGAAATAAGTTTAGCATATAATGAAATAATTTTTGTTAAACAACAATTGCTACACAGGTCTCTTTCGCTTCTTGTCTCGTTTCGTGACAAAATTCGTTCATTTTGTCAAGGTTCCAGAAAACTTTCCTGATACAAAAACGATTTCGTCCTTCCTTCTTGTCTTCCAGCGACAACTGCTCTCTCACAAGGACCCCACAGAGTTTTCCTACCACAAACACGTAGCCGGAGACATGCGTGAGTTGTAGCAGCTTCTATCAAGCATGTCTGGAGTTGTCTTTTGAGTGTCCATGCTTATTCAAAGATTCGTTTCGTGTGGACTCGAGTGGCAATGGTTGCACGCTTAAATGTGCATCAGAATGCCATGAAGAATCACACAAAAGGGTTAGACCTAGCGGAAAAGTGTTCGCTTATTTGCTTAAAAGGTCTAGCCAAAGAGGCACAAAAGCGCCCGACACACCGAGCCTAACTCAATGCTGCGCTGGAATGCGCCGTGAAGAAGAGATGAAGAAATACGGACGGACAGACGGAGGCCCTAAGAGGACCTCCTCAGTGCCGTGTCTGCCACGACCTGCTCAATCCTGATGTATTAGTATTGGTTATACGAGGCACAAAACTCTCGGATTGTTAAGATAGAGATTGCCTAACCTCTTAAGGTAGACGGTGGCGTGTTACTCTCACTATCCTCCCCATTGTTCGCATGGAACAACGAGGCAATGTTGGACATCGGCAAAGAGCAAACATTCGACGTGCGTACCTAATTGACTGGCTCAAACAATGCTAAGGTTTCGGTGCTCATTGAAGTGGCGGTAGCAGCTCTCTAACTGTGATACCTGGGCAACAGATACCTTGATTGATGACGTGCTTCGCTAATGAAGGATTGCTAGAATGCTTGCCGCTCCTTGCTGCTCGTCGTGCTCCCATGTGACGCATTTCGCGGTAGTCCTTCAAGCTACTGCATGAGGGGAGTATCTCGGCATAGATACCAACAGTGCAGGACATCGACATCTTTGAGGAAGTTTAGGGACAATATACAAAGAGGATCGTAGTCGACAATATAATTTTCATTTAAACACTGCGAGTCTTACAGGATCTGCTTTTTTTTAATAAATCAACAGAAAAGAAAGTATACTTAGATATGTATAAAAGTTTTTAATGCATCTAGAGTTGAACTCAAAAAGTAGCACATCTCACTGCGGTAAGTGGGCTTAACGATAATACGAAACATCTCGTAGGAAATGAAAAAAAAAAATTGAGACCTGCAATATAGATTGGTTAGTACATTCAGCCGTGCAATATGTAGCTACAAATCATGAAAGGTCTGCAATTCACAGCGTACACGCAAAAAATAAGCAAGGCTGCTTCAGAATTTTAGGGTAATAACTTTTGATATAAAGGACATGCATTATTCCGTAACAGTTTAAAATGTTCATAGCTATGAACTTCTACTACGAAGTCAAAGCAAGGCTGCATGGGCGATAGTGTGGGCTCTGTACTATAGTGAGTCCGCACCATTTGCGAGATGTCTGGGTCTGAGGCCTAGTGCCTGCCAGACTGTTGCACCGTGAGGTTGAGTAACGTTGCGAGCTGTGGGTTTCCGCGAGCACTCGAACAGCTGATGGGCAACCCCTTCATGTTTCTTTTTAAAGCATTGCAAAGATCTCAAGAGTACTTGATCAATGATGGTTCTAAGAGACGTAAAAAAATAGCCACAGTAATGTACCTCAGGAGCGACTCATGAGTCGAGGCAAATATTAGACACAGTAAACAGAATGCGGGAGGTTAAGCAGGAAGATATGAAAGTTGATGGTTACACTAGCAAAAATCTTCGTGGCACTGAAGAAAATTACCTTGTTTTTAGAAAAAGAAAGGCTAAACGCAACTGGAAATAAAACATGCTCATGAAGCTTGTCAGCGTTTCTGAAAATATGAAGAGATTGAAGTGGTACATTACTCGGTAGTAAAATATACACCACAGTCGCAAAATTAGCTTTAACTCTGGCGGGGAGCGAGTTGCTTAAGCCCCCACAGGCATAACCGGAAAGGAAAAGGAAGGGACTTGTAGTATGGCAATATAAATGAGGAAACCAAGTACGAGAGTGTTTCTCTTACACATGATCAGAGTGCATTGAAACAACAATTTTGGAAGAAGAGGAAAAAAGAACAAAGCAATGTATATACAAAGCAAAGAACAAATGGAAAGAAGTATTGTAGAGTGAGCATGAAAGACAGACGTCCTAACGCCCTTGCTGAAGCTAAGGTAACTTATGATTTCCAGTGGGAGCACAACTCTACATTGAATCGGTGAATCTAACTACCCTACTAACCCTATGAACCATCATCTGCCACATGAGGGAGCCGGTACATAATTTACATAAAATGTATTTTCAATTAGTGATGAATTAGTAAAGTTTCACACGCAAAGTTAGGCGAATCTCCGTCACGGGGTTAAGACATGTGCCCTACAAACCGTGTTTAGTCTAGGTAAATTTAAAACTCCACAAACTCGAACATTAATGTAAATAAAATACGTAACTTCAGTAACTTCTATTGTGGTTCTTTCCTAGTTTTCGGGCTACGACATCGTGCAAAATTCGAATAAAGTGCAAAAGTGCAAATTTACAAACTACACAAATCTGGATTTTCAACTGCACATTTTGAAATTACAATTGCAAAGAAGGGGTACTACTGCTCGCTAGAACAAACCCTGCCTGCAAGCGAACTGTGGTCACAAATTGCGGCTATTTATAATTTCAAGTATAGACCACACCATACATTGACTGGACACTGGCATCGGGCCTCTCGCAATTGGGCGAGGAGGCCAGTTTACGTAAGTGTTAATATAGCGACTTTTAATAATCACCGAGACCTGAAACAAAAATTAATTTCATCGTCGTACCACAAGGAATGCGTTGCAGTCCAGGGAATCTAAATTCAAAATCATATACCTTCAGTAGGCGACGCATATCATAGCTTCGGACCCAAAGAAAAATTGAAAATTCATCATTATTTCTAGGAATATTACAATTTTATAGAAAAAATTGCCTCACAGATACTATACGTAATGTACTTTAATACCACATTCAATGGAGCTTTTTCCCAATGACGGATTTGAAGCAATACCCTCGGAAGTTGATGTATGTAGAGCTTGCGGTAGACCTCATCCCAATAACCCCAACAAAAGGGAGGTTGAAAAACCCCGTAATGTTGAAAAAATTAAATAAAACCACAGAAATACTACATTGGTAGCAATGAACTAAAAATACATATTGAGCTATGAGATAAAGATACCAAGACAGCCGGTAAATGATATTAAAGATAACAATTTAGGGCAGACAGAACCTCTCATTACTGGAACCATCGAAAGCTGCACATCGTGAGTGTCAATATCATTTCACATAGCTAACTGCCTATTATGTTACACCATTTCATTGTTGCCTACGTTATATCACTTTATGGTTTCCCATTTTGCATTACTTTTTGGTTGCCTGTTGAATCACTTCATGGGTGCACAGGTTATATCACTTCATGGGTACCTACGTTAAATCACTTCAAGTGTTCATACGTTACATCACTTCATGATTGCCACCATTATATCATTTAATGGATGACTAGGTTTTATCACATGGTTGCAAGTTAAATCACATCTCAGTCAACCCACCTGGCTACAAAAAAATTATTATTATGACTCAACTCCTGCTGCCTCTTATTTGGTGGAGAAATAACAAAATTCACCACTATCAATTTTTATGGCCAGTTAATTATAGTTTTTTGGCATTGGTCACATCTAGGCCAACCCACCAGACTCCTTAGAAAAAATTATTAACGCTGCTCAACTCCTACTACTTTTCAAGTTGACAGACAAATATATGAATATTTATCTATCTATATATATCTATATATATATATATATATATTTATACTACTGTATATACTTAAATCTTGACGAAAACATCACCGCTCTTCGCTCTCCTCGCGGCTTATAAACAAACAAATAGATCATCAAAAAAATTGATCATTTACTCTTTGTCATGCATCGTTAGGTACCTAACAACTCCTGTGAATTTCATGAAAATAACTGCAACAGTTGTGTGCAATTGAATAACTGACTGCAGTCTGCAGCAGTTGAATGAATGCTGCTGCCAGATGCACGTCTTCCAGTTCTACCGTCAGCAAGAATTTTGTCGGTAAGCGCTTATGCCAAATAATTTTAGTTAGGAACTTCATTAGATATTTATTTGGTATTTTATTACAAATCAAGCATACCACGAATTTTAGAAGATTCTGTTCTACAACATGATATTTTATTTTATTAAACATAGGGAAATAATTTTACGAGACTGTATATATCAAAGGATGTCATAAACAATTACCCTACGTAATTACCGTTCAAGACTTAATATTTTTGTGAATTTTTACCTCCGCCAAGGAGGTTATGTTTTGTCGGGTTTGTCTGTCAAATAGATAATTCAAAAAGTTATGAACCGATTTGGACGAAATTTACAGGGATTGTTAGGTATGTTAAAAGGAACAGATGATAACCTTTTGGTGAAGATATGTCCATCCGATTGTTTGTTTGTTTGTCTGCCTCATTTTTATCAGTGCCATAACTCAAAAAGTTATGGATTTTGATGAAATTAACATGTGTTGTTGGGTATATAACAAAGAGCAAATGACCAAATTTTGGCAATGATTCGTTTGTTCGTTCGTTTTTCACTGTTTTTAATTTTATACTTGCTAGCACAATGACTCAGAAAGTTTTGAATGGATCTTTATGAAATTTACAGGAGTTGTTAGTAATGTTAGGAGACATGAATAATTAAATTTTGGTACAGATCGGTTGATTCGTTTGTAAGTTTGACTTATGTTTGTCATAATGTTTGTTAGCGCAACAACTCAAAAAGTTTTGAATGGATCTGCAAAATATTCAAACACTGTTAATACTATCAAAAGGCACAAATGATTAGATTTTGAAGTTGATACAAAGAAAATCATGGTTTCAGAGCAAATTCGAATTTTTCGTTACCGTTGCCTTGCTTGGCGGAGGTATGCGCTCTCAGAGTGCTCTAGTTGTGTATAGAAGTTTAAAAATAAAGATATACTGTATATGCCTTAGATGCAAGGCAGCTCGCAATTACGTATAAATATTACGCATTACATAATATTACGTAAATATTACGTATAAATATTACACGTAGTGACACAGTTTTCAGATAACAGACATATTTTCTCTGAAGTAAATCCTGATGTTGCCTTAGTTTTCTAATATGACAATGTGGGTCACACCTGCACAAGTTCGAACAATGTGTTTAAGAAGCCTTAGAAAATATGGAAGATCCAGGAAGACAAAATGCAAGGAGCAATAGCTAAAATCTCATGCTGAAAGTATGCATCGATTGGTCATCTTCAGCAATAACGATTATCTACGTAAAAGAGAACATACTTGACAATGCAAAATAAAATATTCGAAAACCCGAAGTATAAACAATGGCTAGACGAAATGAGCTGGTGCGATCACTGAAAGAATGTTCGGATATAAAAGTCACACGGATTGAAAGATTCAAGCGTTAAAAAAAAACACTGATAGCAAACATTGCCACATAAACTAAACTTTCACTAAACTAAACTTTCACCTTTATTAGGTAGGGACACCAGAGGATAGTGAAACGCATCATTTTCCCCCTCACATTTACTGTGTACAGGAAAATGGAAAAGCTAACGTACGAACAATACTACAGTAATTTAACTGCGACTCCCCTGCTGGCAGATTTTCGTTCGTCTTCAGTGCACCTGCACTATTCCCAACATAACTAACCGGACAGTGGATACATGACCAAGGATGCATATAAACCAGAATCATCGCATCCTTATACCAGGCATTATTGATCTAGATATTCAATAACAATTTTTGCTCGGCAATGATGAATTTTACGTTTCTCAAATATTGGATTGTCCGAGAAATTCGTTCGGTTTTAATGACGAAAAAAAACGAAGCGCATAAAATAACTGAAAGTGATTTCCCCCTAACCTTCTGTTTTGCGTTGACCTGTCAAGTATCTGACGATTGCTTATGATAAACGGAGACATTAAAATTAGCTAATTATTTGTTGAAGCAATTTAATGTCGACAAAGGCCGAATGAAGTTTTCAGCAAACCCAAGATATACTTCAGCAAAACCTAAAGCTGGCTGCCAAGAATATTTTATTGCATATAATCCGGAAAAAGATTTCAGCTGGACTGACCTCTTAATGGTCGCAGGTCATTAAATTACGAAAATTTCTTGCTGATGTTGTAAACAGATCGTCCGGCAGAAGCAGTTGGCAGGATAACTATGAAGCCAGAGCACCGTCACCCACTCAACATTACCCGCTCCTGCGCAAATATTATTCAATTGCTGTAATGCAAGATTAACTTCGATTAAGGCCGGAAAAAGATATGCACAGCTCCGAGGCAGAAGCAAGTTCAATTTAGAAACTTCGAAACTTTTACGCTGCATGCAAGGACGGTCACGCTCGTCTCGGTATTGGTTCCAGTAGAATAATAGGACCTACCTATAGCAATAGGCATTCACTAGCACGTATCATAGCCGATGCAACAAAAGGTGTTTACGAGAGCCGATGGTTCACAGATAGAAGCAATCCCACGTGGCACCCGAGAGCATGTCAGTCATCAGTGGAGATTAAGAGTTGATTGTCAATTGATATGGTGAACAGGCTCCTCAAGCCTGCCGACTGAACGCGTGAGTGAGCGATTCTGCAGCACAATAACATGCAAATTAGGTGACAGGACTTGAAGAGTGGAGACTGTCGCTGGCCTTACGAAATGAACATGCATGCTGAAGCGATACCTCCGACGAGCGAAAAAAGAAAAACTATAGACGTTAAAAAAATTTAACGATTCATGAAACTGCAAGTGTGAAGAATAGAATTTAATAATACGCTTGATATGTAAAATCACAGTTAAAAGACCCGGTTCCAACAAGACCGTGACAAGTTACAGGTGAAGCTCGATGTTGGTGAAAAAATGCGTAACAGCAGCAAAGCGATGTTTGCAGAAAATGGGATTTCTTTGAAAAAAAAAAACATAAGGTATTTTGGCTAACATAGTTCGAACGAAAGATGATGTGTGTAGCTAGTCCAAAAACTGAGTAGATATTAGGTGGCAAGAACTACACTGGAGATGACAATTTTCGACTGAGTCACACTTAGCAACTAACACTCACGGTGAGGCTATAAGGTAAGCGTGACGAGCAAGCCTGGCGGACGGGTTTATTGCCAAAAAATCTCTAAATCTAAGGTTTTTATATGAAGTCGTATAGGTCTTTTCCTTTTAAAATTTGAATACTAGTTAGTTGGGGTTTAAGAAATGTTCGTACTAGTGACTTGTCGGATGTCATTTATTGGACACTCGCGGATGCGGATCTTTAAGCGTTCGAACATCCGCGGATATAACTGCGGATATTACCATCTTGACATCCGTGGATGCCGATGCGGACGTAAAAAAGTGCGGATATTCCGCGGATGCAGATGCGGATATTCGCCCCATCACTGGTCCCTACCCGCAACTAGTGTAATTAACAGCCTCGAAGGAACAAAATGGGAGATCGACATAAGTCGACGCAGGCAGTTCAGGTTAAATTAAATCACAACAAAGCGAATCAAGCATACCGTCATAACTTCATCATGAAGCAGGCGGAGATAATATATATGGATTCTAGCTCGACAAGCAACTTTACCTTTAGACGCGGGAAGGTTCGCTGCTTCTTGCCAACAAGACATAATTAAAGCGACATCGACTGGGATCAGTCGATAGCGATATGCTAATCTCCTAAGTTCCAACTTGTCCAAGATTTCCCTCGTGAGCGCTAGATTCGTTACTGTGGACGGAGAGTGCGGCGCTAATCTTGAACCGATTGCCGCTGAGGAAGCCTGAAACTCTACCATGCTCCGTCGTTGCTCGGAGTGTTCGTTGAAAGTTAATATTTATTTATTAATCTCCCCACCGTCGGAAACTAATATGTCTCTTGCCGTTCTGGGGAATAATTACCTCCGCCAAGGAGGTTATGTTTACGTCGGGTTTGTCTGTCTGTTTGTCACCAAGATAACTCAAAAAGTTATGGACGGATTTTGACGAAAATTACAGGGTTTGTTAGGTATGTTGGGAGGAACATATGATTAACTTTTTCGAAGATCTTTCCATCCTTTTGTTTGTCTGCCTCATTTTTCTCAATGCCATATCTCAAAAAGTTATGAGTATATTTTTATGAAATGCATATGAGTTATTAAAGATATTAAAAAGAGTAAATGACCAAATTTTTGTGATGATCCGTTTGTTCGATAGTTTGTTTATCACTGTTTTTAATTTTATGCTTGTTAGCACAATAACTCAAAAAATAAACAATGGATATTTATGTAATTTATAGGGGTTGCTAGTAATGTTAAAAGATATAAATGATTACATTTTGGTGCAGATCGGTTTGTTCGTTTTTATTTTTGACTCATGTTTGTCATAACGTTTGTTAGGAGCATAACTCAAAAAGTTATGAACGGATCTTCAAGAAAATTGCACAAGCTGTTTTTACTATTAAAAGACACAAATGCTTTGATTTTGGAGTTGATACAAAGAAAATCATGGTTTCAGGGCCAATTTTAATTTTTTTGCTACCGTTGCCTCGCTTGGCGGAGGTATGCGCTCTCAGAGTGTTCTAGTTTCCTATAACATGGGTCAGGCTGACCTGACAACCTTAAGGTTACGTTTCATCTGTGCTTTTGATGAGTACCGCCTATGTACAATTAACGAATATCAACGCTGCTTACAATTTACAGTATGTTACTTGGCTAGAGAGCTGCGGAATTTCATTGCTCATGTCACCACTGTCGGGAAATTTTGCAGAATGCCCAGTTAAGATAGGGAAAGTCACTGCTTTTCATCAGCATATATTCGCTTATGTTGGCAAAAATAAATATCGATGAGTTTCGGAAAGTCGTACCAGTCCACTTGCCTAATTTCGCAAAGATTCCCTTAGTAAATACGAGTGCGCTCCAAAGACTTGCAAATGCACAGAGATTACCCAAGTAAATACGGGTGTGGTCTGCAGAGTTATAAATTAATCGAGATTGTCTTAGTAAATACGGGTGCTTTCCGGAGTGATGTAAATTCAAAGTAAGTTAAATACGGGCGCGCTCCGACGAGTTGTAACCTTTCATTTGCGTAAGTTCATCCAGCAAATGAGGTTGAGCTCCGGCAAGCGTACAGCTGTTACCACCAATTAGACCTGCTTCAGTGAATTGAGTGATACTCGAGCGCAATTATCTATGGTCTTATTCGTCAAAGTACGCCTCGGTGCACCCAGACAATATGGCATCTCAGCATCTACGGCTGGCAAACCTCTGACCCCCCGCTATGTACGTGTCATCTGTAAAAGTGGTGCCCCAGTGATGAGTATCACAGATACCACCCACTCGGCCAGTGATACGCGTCTTAGATACTGCCACCACCACCGCACTCAATCATGGTGATGCTCGCTTCCAAAGGAATTCTTCACAAAAGACGGATTAGCTGCTTTTTTGGAGGCTGCTTTTCAGAGGACTGCTTCTTGCGAGTAACTTTTTACGAGCCTTCCCAGCAGTTCATCCCTGATTGTGTGGGCTTTTTGTGGTCTATTAGTTGCGTTAGTCGCATACAGGATATTTTTATAGCTTTATTTAGATATAAGCAATTGAAACCCACCCACAGACAGAAATTTGGAAACACTGCCTCTCCAGTTGAAAACATTTACAAAATAAATGTAAGACGCATATAATCATCAATACAGTACAAAATACTTGAGCCAACAACTCAGACATTAGTGAAACTCTGGAAAAAAAAATAAATTGCCAGTTACGTGGCTAAATTTTAAGTTGGAAACTAAATTTTTGCGGGTTCCTTCAACATTTTGTAATATATTGTATTCTTCATTTATGGAGTCTATTTTTTTCAAAAAATATATTTTCAAGACATCCGTAGCCTCTTTTCTTGTTTTTCGAGCATTCCTGGTTAATTTCTGGGAACACGAAGGTGTTCCCACACAGGATCAACGCGCATGGGAACAACAAATCGGGAAAGAAGAGGAAGAACAGAATAAAGCATGAGAAAGTAGGAGTATGAAATCGGGAAGGAAGCAAAGTGGGCACGAAAGAGAGACGTCCCGAAGGCCTAGCTAATGGCTGAGGTAACCTACACGAGCCCCCTGGGGTTGCCTGGCCCCATAGCATAGGATGGACGAACCTAACTAACTCACCTGAGTGATATCAATAATAACAGAACAAAGGCGTCACATTTACATAAATTTATTTCATGTTTCGTCACGACCAAAGCAAGCAATTTACCGGGCGGTAATATTTCATATAGGTTTCATTAGTTATAATGAAGGACGCAACACATACGTTACAATCTAGATTGAATCGGTGCTTAGATGGCGACAGCTCCGTATAGTGACTAAAAAATTAAACAGACAAAAAGTGCTAAAAGGGGGAAAGATGGTGAGCGGACGGGTCAGATCTCAATCAGTTGTGTATGCGGGTCGATACTCTTCTTAATGACTGAGTTGCTAAATAACGTTTGAATGTCAATGAATTTGTATAAAAGCTCGTAGATAATCCTTGCCCTATGGTTCTTCCCTACCATGCCAAATATTAACAAGTTTTAACTGTTGTTTGTGTAATTGGAAAGAAAGAGTTATACCTCAGCGCTTCAGGATTTCAGCTCCGTCTGTTAGTTTTCATGTCAAATATTTTATTTATATACGGCCAAGAACACTTAATACGAGTGGAAATGAAGCAGTTACACATTTAAAGGGCAAATGATAAAAAAAACTTCGATGGACTAGTGAACTTTTAGTAGACGCATTCCTTGACTTGCTGCTGTGTTCTTCTCTATCTAATTAATGACAACAGGAGGTTTGCTATTTCACGGAAGCAGCGCAGTGTGTGTCGTTCCCAGGGTTGAGAGGACAGAACAATGTAAGAGCAAAGGACTGCGCAAGAGGCATATCACTCTCTCCACACTTGCGATCTGGTTTTCTACTCCATTAGCCTAACAAAATTCTAGGCCACACCAAAAATTAAAACCGAAAATCAACTTTTGGACAGCTGACAATTCTGTAAGGGTACGGCTTTATGGCCTTCAATTGAACACTTTACCTATATTTTTAAGTGTGTACACAATTCTATGAGAAAAAAAAAACAGAAAAATACATTTTTAGGTTGTTTTAGTAGTACATCGATAAGGCGACGCTAAAAATCAACTATAGCTGCGGACGGAATATGTTGAGACCTTCAAAACAAGAGGGGCGAGTTGATTGTGCTAACTCAAGAGTAAATTAACACACAAAATAAATGACACCTTGCTTACTTTATACGCCTAGTAGTTGGCTACAGTGGATCATAGTCTCTAATATTTTCCATGCTTATTTTCTATATATGTTCCACTGATCAACTTATCCCTCTCTTAAGGATGCCTAAACATACTCCGTCCGATGCTACAATTTTCATATAACAGATAGTAGTCCATCTACGGACTCGTCATGAGCAGTATCCCTGTTGTCCTGACATTCTACCTTACGCCGTGTCTCTCAACTTTCCAATACCCTACAGACTCTCAGTACTGTTTACACTCCGTTACTCGCCGTCAGGTCGTAACTAGAGTCCGAATGGTGAAAGTCCAGGGATAATCTTCCCTTTTGTTTACGGCTTTTGCAAATTCTTTCACTGAGAGTGTTTTGCTTCAAACGTCCTTACCGGTGTTTGCAACTTGCATTGCTAATTGGTTACTTCAGTTCTGCTGTTATCCGTTTGAGAAATAAATCTAGTAAGCTTTTCGGGTAGATCGAAGAGAAGTGTTCCTAACCTGATGTATTAATATAGCANTTCTTTCACTGAAAGTGTTTGCTTCAAACGTCCTTACCGGTGTTTGCAACTTGCATTGCTAATTGGTTACTTCAGTTCTGCTGTTATCCGTTTGAGAAATAAATCTAGTAAGCTTTTCGGGTAGATCGAAGAGAAGTGTTCATAACCTGATGTATTAATATAGCAGCTGAGTCTACCGTCGATGAATGAATCACAAATTCATTTACGTGATGATAAGTTATAAAAATGTTGATCAACCTAACGTGCAATTCTTTGCTGCATGGCTGGCATAGGCATGCATTTCCTACTACATTTAAAACAATTAGACATCGTGACTCGTCTTGCCACTGTTCAAAATTCATAATAGAAGTGATTCGAGTAGGGAAAGAAACTGGATAATCAAACAGATAGAAGCTAAATTCCAGGTATAGCCAAGCTTTCAAATGGCATATTTTACAGGTGCTAATGTAAGTTTTTAATTAATCACATCAATACCTCGTTTCTCAAGTACTGTTCTGTGTATACGCTATATGACACTTCTTCATTAACAGGAAAAAAAATTCCAATCCACATCTTGTGAGGCTAAATTCACTGTGTTATTCATGCGGAATCAAATTCTACAGAGCTCTCAAGCTGAATAAATCAAATGTAAGGGGCTGAAGATCGTGTGAAGGTGGTACGCAAAAACCGCCAAATTCTCACTATGTGTGGGCTCAAATTGAGATTTATTTCCATAGGAATACCTCATCATTACGAATTCAGAGGTGCATCTCATTGAGGTACGTTTTTGGCTTTATCGAAGCATCTAAATAAGCAATGATTCACCATCGACTCCCTCTTAGATCATCCGAGCGGTGCTTCGTGTTAGGGCCGGGCAGCAGGACCCTTGGGAAGACAACTCCACAGAAATTGTGTACAATATCTGTGTTGTTTTAGAACTCTTAAGTAATTTATATCAACGGGCATCCAAAAGTGAGAACACATTTCTATCGAACTACAAAAATATGCCCACAGCAGCCCGCAGGACTGCGACAAAAATACAGTCGATTCCGCTTATTAGGACGACCGTGCACCGGTCAAAAGACCCGCCGCATAATGCGACAAATTATGCTGACACGGACTCAAAAACGCTAAGTACTGTGTATAAATTTAAGTAGCTTTACTTAGAGAGGGCAACGGTCCGCTTATACAGGAAATTACATTCCCAGTAATTTGCTTATAATCAAAGCGTAAAACACTCAGAAAGAAGTAGTTTTTGTGTTAAACTGTATAATATTAAGCGGCATTTATAACTCGGGGTACACCAGTATACCTCGAAACTTAACAATTTTCCAGGACGTTGCTCTTGCTGCCGATAGGCGGCGTCAGCATCGCCTCTGTTTCCCCACGTCATTCAGATTTCCAATTATGAACTGTCTGCCTATTTAATACCGGCCAGTTATTTCTATTTGCTGATTTCCCTCCTTATTTACAAACAAGAGAGAAAAAGTGAAATATGTAATGAAAGTTTGCTTATTAGCAATAGCTGAGCCCAGACTAACCTAAATAAGTTGTTATAACTACCCGGTTATAGTGGCCAAATTAGATGGTCCCGATGTGGACAAATTAAGCGGAATCGACTGGATACATAACAAATAAAATTGCAAAAAAAATTCTTCTTAGTATTGAAAATACTATTTATGTAGAATAAAGCTCAATCCCCATGCATACGCAACACATAACATCAAATCCAATTTTGTATACACAACGAATAATCAGAAACGTATACTTGCACAAGTGCTGCAGTGCCAAATCCTCATTTGCTTCAAAGTAACGAATTACTTAATGTTCGAAAAACAAGTACGTGCGACACAAAGAGGTTTCAGTTTGAAACCAAATTTCACCAGATAAAGCTTGATGTCTTGTAATTTGTTCCTATCGGCTCTTTACACAACTAAACGGCAGTACCTCTCTTACAAGCAGAAATAACAACACACGTGTACTGTGTACCGTTCACTTGCACTTGTTTCCGGCTTATGTACTATACCAAAGAAGTGTTTATGCCGTTTATTTATTTGCATATTCACGATACTTCCACGCTACCAGAGTTGTACTACTATGACAATCTATGTCTTTTATTAGACACAAAATCAGGAAATACATTTCTGGAAGTAGGCAAAATCCAACTGTGAAACTCCGGTAGCTTGGAAATAAGGCAAAGGCTTAGGATAAACTACGAGAAATAAATACTTTACCTGCTTGTGACATAGTTATTGGTATAGGCACCACAGCTACATACATCAGTCAGAACACAGAGTCAAGTTTCCTTATACGCGTAAGAAATTTAAAAAGACCCGCGCAGAGTTCAGTGACACTTTGAAGGGATAGCAGATTTTCACAAAATTTAATAACGGATCTCTGTGATAATATGTTACAGTCTGTGTCGTACTAAGTACGGAGCCTGTAGTCTGAAGCTGGTTGAACTGTAGAGAAAATTACAAAATTACCCCGCGCCTCGATCGCCGTGGCAAAAATTACCGGAGGATGACCCAGGTTCAGCCTAATGCCTGTTTGAAGTGCGAACACTGACACCATCTCAGTGTTAGATCATGCCGCTTATTGAAAGATTTCCCGGGGCCCGGTATAGACAATGCATATGAGCAGCGTTGTTTACGATCTTTTCAGCGTGAACATACTGCAAGCTTTACGTGCTGCGCTGCGCACGACTTGTCGAAGGAGTTAGCCTTATTACAGGTCTTCTAAAGAGCTTTATGATGGGTCATACGAAGGCAACCATGATGAGCTTTATGGAGCTTTTATAAAAGGTCCCGTGATGGGTCACCCAAAATGATGGACGCTGTATTCAACGATGATAATTTGGTTTCATCACCGGGCTTGATTATCACTAAAGCTCACGATCTGGAAACCCTCCAGGACTTGTAGGGTAATTTCTGCACCGCCGCATTATGCTCTCGTGAATTGTGGTCCTTGGCGAGTGAATGTTATAGAAACTTAGGGTGAATATGACCAGATTTATTGGTAAATTTGGCACGATAACTTTCCCCTCGTATTGATAGGGGTGAGCGAATGCAAGTTCCAAGGCGAAAATGAATATGGATTGATGGGCAATTGACGGAAGTAACCTCTGGGCTTCAGATTATTCAATAGAAAATCGGGGAAGTTGGAATATATTTTCGAAGATTGCATGTGCTGATACCCAATGAAATGTAGTGAGTCCAGTGCAGGTCTGGGGTAAAATAGGAGGAATTAAGGATATTTACTTGCGGTATGTTGAGGGAAATGACAGGTTCAAACGCCAGGGTTGAGCGGGCGGCCGATTTACGGGGAGATAAGGTCAGCAGTGTGACCTCAGCTCGCGAGAGAGTGAGACCAAGGCGCTTGTGGACAGCAACCTGCGCGTATTCCCTGCACAAGTTCCGAAGAGCAAAGATAGCTACGTGATGAATGCAGAGGGCAGCAATTAGTAGGAAGTGCATTGCAAGCATCCAAAATAGTTGTTGCTGTTGTCTACGGTAGTCTTTCTTACCACTTCATAAGCGTTTTTACGCTTTCAGCCGCATTGCTTCGTGAACATTGTGCGTGTTGCAGCCTGCGTAAACTACAGACAACAGAGTATAACATAATTCTAACATACTCAATTACTACAGCAAAAGAATGAATGAATGAATTAGTTAGTAGGCGACTACATTGCTTAAGCCTCCCTAGATACAACTTCATCAGAGGCAAAGGAAGGGGAATGTAGTACACGACAAAAAATCTGGAACCCATACTTATGGTGTTCTAACTTGGATCAACGTGCATGGGAACAGCAAGTCGAAAAAGAAGAAGAAGCGAACACGAAAGACAGACGTTCCGAAGGCATTGCTAATGCACAGGTAACCTATGGGTTACTCTCTTGGGGGTGCTACTTCCCATAACACGGGATGGGTGAATCTGTCTGACCTAATCCTACGCCCCTGAGAGAAGTAACAAAATGGAAAAGGAAAACCAACTCATTTTGCAATATCCCAACAGCAGTTTTGCTACGCAGATGTAAAATTCAACAGCACACGCAAATAGGACCCCTACAAATATGTACGGCGGAGAGCCAATAAAACGCTTTAATAGAGAAAGTTTACATTCACATACAAGTATCAGCCAAAATCACACTTGCTCAATATTAATTATTCAAAGGAAATCCAAATCTATACAAGACGGAGAATAATTAATTTCACATATTAACATATAAACACCCAACGAGGAAGGTAGGAAGCTGTTCAAAGCAGTGGGTTAAAAGGTGTCACGGACCATTACGATAACGGGCGGTCAATTCGTACCCTATAAAGTGCCTATCAAATATTAAATATTTCAGTATACAATCGGTAAGGCGAACAAGTCCCCGACACCGTATCTTTCTATCTTGACGCCCCATAAAAAATAAACAGTGCAGCAAGAGAAACCTCAGAGCAAACTAAAAAAAGAAAACATCTCACACCTATATTGTTGAATGAGAGGGAATGCAAATGCTGACATCGTCTATTGATTTGCTTCAGGCACGATTTGATATAAATAGCGTTTTATTTTGTAAAACCTTGTTCATTTTTAAAACAGCGTACCTTACATTCAATACTAGAGTAACAAACTGGACGTTATTGCAGTATATTAAAGGTCCTCTTCAAGCTACAACAATAATCCGTTTTAAGTGATATATGCGACTGACTGTAAAATTCTAAGGTAAAATAATGCAACACACTTTGCTCTATTATAACTACTGTACTTCTTGGCATTAGGGATATGATATCGAAGTAACACTCAGTCCGCAGGTCAGAATTTTTCATCAGGAGTATTTGTGTAAGTGACCACAAGAATGTTCATTGAACTATGAGTTCAAACACTACATGTTAGTGGATGCATTGTAAATGGACAGTGATGGAAACGATTTACAAAACTATACGCGCGTAAGTGAAACAAAAAAAAAAAAAAAAAAAAAAAAAAAAAAAAAAAAAAAATTTTTTTTTTTTTTTTTTTCGAGAAAGCGTCAGCATAAACTACGGCAAACTTCGGTTTGGAATCTACAGTGAAAGTAATTAACTATAGAGCTAAATTAACACACGAAGAACATTAAGCACTCCGTGCAAATATAGAGCGAGATGAGATCGGTAGCTGATCAGCGTTGCTGTCGCCATTACATATTTCAAGGACTAACTATTGTATATAAGACACGAAGTGTGATGCTGTACATAGAACCAAGTAAACTAAATTTCAGAGCCAATTGAGAGCAGAATTCCGGGGTTATCTTCATGGGGCATATGGACTTTTGGTGCCATTAACAGTTACTTTCATGCACACTATAACATCTACAGTATGGTAACACTTCAGTTACAGTGATTCCTACTAGAGAGGCAAATTCATCCATAAAAAAGGGTAAATAGTAGAGCATATATCGTAGGTATATAATGGTTCAGCGTTGTTTTTTTTTTTTTTTGAAGGTCCACTTCTCTAGCTTTGCATAAAAAGAGAAATCCTAATTGGGATACGACAGACAAAATGCAGTTCAGGGTATGTCAAAGAAATGAAAAAAGTTATGAAACACAGAAGAAAATAATAGCTGCTTTTCAAAATGCTTACTTAAAACAACAAAGAGAAGAAAAGTGGGTAAAATAAGAAAATTCACAGCTGTAATCATCGTAAAAAAAGTTTATACACATATTACTGCAGAGGACACTCAAGCAATATGTTCCTACACTCAAACTGAAGTACAGTACGCCAAAGTTTCCAAAATTTTTGATGGCTCTTTGCGCAAAGTAAAAGAAAAAATTAAAAGTAAACATACAATGCAAACGGAAATAAAAACATCGAGTAGTTCATACAGCAGCGACAAACGCTTTCGGCAGTATGTAGTTATCGCACTGTTCCATTAGTAAATTAAATAGTTTTGTTTCAACGATCAACATGTAACTACTGCATTATTATGCAAGTGAGTTTTAGTATTCCTACTCCAGCACAAGTTAGTTGTTTCAACAGAACAAAGGGAAGAGACATACATAGCATGACAAGAAAACGCGGAACCCATGCATGAGGGTGTTCCCCGACTGGATAAACACGCCTTGAACAGGAGGTCGGAAAAAAATGACTACAGTCAATAATATGTTTTCTAAATAATATATGAGATTAGACAGCTGACAGCAGACAGACCAACAGGCCCATTCCCAAAGAGTAGCCGGAACTAACGCGCCGGCCCTCTATGAGCTACTGCTGCTTTGTCAGATAATATAGATATCTCAGAATAAAGAGAGAGCAGAAGAAAATATTACAACATAAAACTATGCAAAGCCCAGGCGATGACTGTGCAAGCGCGATTAGTTGCAGCAGACTATCGGGGACTCAGAGACGATCAATAAGTTGGGAATGATTGGTAATAATTTAGGGTACCCTCGGAAGCATTGACCGTTAAAAATTTGTGACTCGTAGAGCAGAATTTCACAGCTGTGGAGGTTGTTGCTGCCAATGTTTATCAAGACGGTTTGCAAATGCGTTGATTCTCCCTGTAACGAAAGCTTTGGAGGAGAGTCCATTCCACGTGTTCACTGTGAAGTATGGGAAAAACTGCTGGCTTAAAGCAGTTCTTCGATCTATAGGTTTGAGTTTTTGGCCGTTGTTTCGGAGACGATTATGGAATTCTTTGTCAAAGTCCCGTAGTAGGCACCTCATCTCAACCCCCTACGCAACTACTAATAAAAGACGGCTCCCTACCGCAATTTCTACCCGCCACAGCACCCATTTTGCATTTTAACTTTTGCTAAGGCTAAGAATTTTATTCAGAGAGGCAAACTACTAATTACTTACGAAGGAATATAGTTCTTTCGCAAGTTCGGTGCAAAAAAATGTAAATACATATATTCATTCTTAAAAATTATTACAAAACAGAGAAGTATGGGCTGGTTCGTTAAACGTGGACGATTGTAAACACAGGTACCGTACGTGCACGAATATACTTTAATTCTTTCATATCTACCAGCGTTGCACAGGCAGAGCTTTTTAGAGGTCAGGAGTTGGAGTCGGGTGAAAATTGGACAACTTTTCGAACAGTTTTTTAAACCATCGTAGTTTTCGGGTCCAAGGAGTCGGAGTCGGGCACTGACTGGATCCCTGGAGTTGGTGTCGGAGAGGAACTCGGCGCAACCAACACTGCAGCCGTGGTAGTGCCCACTGTACTCATTAGTGGACATTACAAATGTTGCTACGAAAAGTTATGTTTAATTCAGGCACAAAATGCTCCAAATTCAAGATATTCGATGTTATTTTGCCATTGAGCGCCGCAAAGATGTTCAGGAACCATACTCATGCGTGACTAATTTGGTGCACCCGGGCGGGTATAATCGGCTGTCTTCTGAGGGTCGGCTCACAGCACATGCCCTGCGTTCATCTAATTCTCAGCATCCGAATGCTTCGTTGTATACTAGCTAACACAGCTGTGTGTCTGCCAAAGAATTTGCTAAAATCTTAGCAGTCATGCGGCTGGCCTAGCAAGTGTTACTTTGAAAGTTTCGGATGTCTTTTCATATCTGGAGTAAACTATACCTCAGAAACTGTACACTTTTCACATGTTTCACTGATCACAGTGACGTATTCGGACGCTAGGAAGTACGCAGGTACAGGGAAAGACAGTAATTTGTAGTTTCCTCAACACTGTATTTTTCGACAATTCGACCAACATCTAAAAAGAACACCAGTTGGAAAAAATCTATCAGCACCAAATATTCGACCAAGCTCAGTTGCCAAGACACATAATAACAGGCTGTGCTCCGACGAATATCACAACGGCCGCCAAGCCACGGCACATCGGAAATAATAATCCATCATACCTGAATGGACGCATGCCACGGGCTACAGTTGCACCAAATAATATTAACAACGTAACGAGATATAAGATTAGGTATTCTAATAGCCTCCTAAATCTAACAGACAACCGACATGGAGTTTTTGAAGGGAAATCTTTCTTCTTTAACATCGAGGAAATGACTAGGCGGATTTCGAGTATCGTGCCCAACAAATCCATCATACGTCACACTTGAAAGCATCAAGCGGTGCAATATTAAGCCGACAGTGTATTCTTTCATAGAAATTGCTTCAGCTGTTACGAGAGCGTCGATAGAAAAAAGAAGTCCACTTTCAGATATCGACTTGCTTCAACAGTACACACTTGGTCGCTCACCTGTAGGGGTATCAACAAACGTCTGATTATATATAGGGAGAATATGGGAAAAGGTAAGATATAACCCGGATTATGTAATCTGCCTACGAGGGTGCCAGGCAACCTTGAGAAGTTCTCGATGAGCAGTGGTAACAACATTTGCCTGTTCTAAGCTTACTTCCACCAACCCACGATTGGTGATACGGTTTTAGGCAACGCTTCTTAATAATTCGGCAGAGAAACCCATTGAATTTGTATCCTTCGTCTAGATGCATTTGATATGCCGTACCGCGGTATTCAAGTACTTTTTCTATCTCTTTATGTAATAGTTTGACGAACCGTAAACGCGATCCTGACGTTTCTACAATGCCGACCGAAATATTGTAATATATAGTGCATCGTTTTGATTCGTTGCTTACAGAAAGGCGCTGAAGCAGGCATACAAATATATCTTGAAGAACGCGACAATTTGAAATTGTCCATTTTCTGCAGAAAATTGCCACAGAAGATCAATTTTGCAAGTTTTCCTCATCATATCCTATCTATTTATTACGTATAAAGAAAAAAGTGTCGTTTAAGAGACATTCGACAGATTTTAGCTGTTGATGAATAGCAAATTCAAGTAAAAGTCAAACTAAAATTGGTTTTGTCTTTCTCAGACGTTACAATTCATTTTTTTTTTATTTTTTCAGGGCGCTGAAGAAGGACGGATTCACTGGGACAGACACTAACGTTGAATAACGTGCACTAAAATTCCAAACGAGCTAGATCTATTCAGCAAGACTAGAGAAATGGACCAGTCAGGTAACACAGCAGTTAGCAGGGAAACTTGCATTCGAAGGCGTAAATGCCAGACCGATGTTCTTGAGAGGGCAGCGGGTGATACTACGTAACTCAAGCAGTTTCCTGAAATGAGATTATACAGATGAGAAAATAATATATCTTTGAAATTTAGTAACACTCTGTTCTTCATCGTTCCAATCAGCGGAAAAAGCTAAGGATCAGCCGGAGTGCCCGTTTGACCCTTTCTCGTTGCCTGTTAGCTCCTGTGAGTCAAGAGCAGAAAATAAATAAATAAAAATGGTCCTCGCTACAAAGTTCACAAACAAAGAAAATGATGTCTTTATATAACGCATCGACGATAGCTCGACAGTCTTGAAGCTATATCAACATTTTGGAAAAATTCCTGAATGTGAGAAAAAAAATATGAAGAATGGATAAATGAAGACAATTATACGATATACTTTTAAGTTAAAAAACCAATTGACTAAATAGTACTTTAACACATATTATTGGCATAAATAAATACTTATAAACATGTGTTTTATTGCAATTTGAATTACTTTTTGGGTATTCTCATAAATCTTACAGGAGAGCAAAAAATTTTAATAAACTCCCAAACAAAGTTTTGAATTTTGAGACGGGCAGTTTCACAAGACGCACGCATTCGGAAACCACCTCGTTATAAGACACTCAGCAAAGATGCTTAAGTTGTTTTGTGTTTGTTGTGCAGCTAACGAAGATTCTAGGTTATAATAATACAGCATAGTTGGAAGCTACGTTGACAATACCTTAAAAATTCTCAACTGAATTTTTAATAAAATGAAGAATATGGGCTGATGCAACAGTAATGAACGTTCTATTATTACACGTACTGTCTATCAAAGGTAGTCATGAAAATGTGCCACGATGTTGGCCCTTTAATCTGTCTGTGAGGCGACATATTGACGACGTTATGTCGTTGCCGTGTGTTCCATTCTCTCAGTGACATTCAACTCTGTTATTGGTTCATGCAAAGAGCACCTCTCGGCATGTGTTAATTCATGGTTCTTTTATTAATATTTGTACGGTGTTCAATGTTGTTCTGCATCGTTTCAGACTCCGCCTCGGATGCATACTTTAAAAATGTGAATGCATCAAATGGTAGCTAGTGACGCCTAACGGGTGAATTTATGAAATTAATATCATAGCGCTTCGCTGATCCAGTTATGTGTGTTGCTTACCCTTCCATTGCACGGTACCGGGAATTTTCCATTCCTTCTGTTGCTCGGTTACCGGTTCCAAGTAACCCCGATACAAGATACTAATAGCAGTAACGAGATGACGAGAATCCATTGGTCTAATGGTCTTTTTGAAGTTATGAAGCAGCAGCAGCAGCAGCAGCGAAAAAAGTGAAAAAACGACTACTTAAACGCCATTGCTTTTATCGTATTCTTGGTAAAATGCTACATCAGGGAAGCTTGCAGGGAGCTGATGTAACGATAAATGAAATCCCATTGCGCTTATTGGAGTCAGCGCGTCTCATACAAAAGAGTACAACCAGCCGAGCCGGCGGCCGTAGCGACAAATGGGACTCCATTGCTCTTATTGGAGTCTTGGAAGTTCATTCAAATGCAGTCGCACCCACTCGGAAATGCTGAACAAATTCTTACCGGCGCCGCGGCCAGAGATCTCTGAATGAACGAGCGATAAAAGTTTAACTCAGGGACAACAACCCGAGGGTGGTCAGATTAGTACGTCACGGGCCGGCGCGTGGGAGCAAAGGTCCGCTATGATCTGACCAGGGTGGAAATCCGGTAAGGACTTGACTTATACAAGCTCGTTAGTGTGGTACATAGAAAATATTATCCATTACGTGCAGGTTGGATTGCACAGGTGTGAATGAAAGTTCATTTCAAAAGATGCTGCTAAGTTAGAGCATTGTTGAAACATTATTGAGCGCATTTAATTATACATCGGCAGTGTGAGATAGTGCTACTAAGCAATGCGTTTTTATTATCATTATATAAATAAGTACATACTTATATTCACAGTTGGAGTCACGCACGTAGCAAAAAAAAAAATCACATGAAGAAATGACTTCTATTTCACAAACTGCCATACTTGACAACTTTGCCTAATACAGATAACTTTTGATTTCTCAACGGTTTAAACAGCCGCATTTTAGCTCGACCAAAAGTTTTTCCGGTACCGAATAAACCGATTCCTTATCAACTAATACTTCATGATCTCGTTAGACTTACAAGTACTTTAGGAAACCGAGTCAGTGCTGCTAAGCCCATAAAGTTCTGTGAGGGAGACGCCAGATCTTGACTAACCTTCCTGGTCATGCATGACCCCGACTCACCGCCTCTGACGCCATCTGAGAAGCAGTTAGTCTTGTAGGGCATACGACGAACAATATCCACGAGGTAATAAATAATATCTAAAGCTGAAACATTATTATATGCTAAAACAGCAAGATGTAGCAATGTGAAGAGCGAGAGCTGCATTGGGAATTGCTTGGAGTTTCTAAAGCCCAATGCAGACGAGAAGCAAAACTTGCCGAGAGTGACATTTCACCTACAAATGCTCTATCAGACTCGGTGAAAAAGTTGCACGAAAGGCCCATTCAGCATGATGGATCTAGGTCAATCTTATTCGTAGCTCTCGAGCAATTAAAAGCAACTTGCCATGCATTTTCCCTGTAATCGATTCACTCCCACGTATGTAATGTCACAGTTCTTCTTAAAACTTTGTTTTAATTGGCGGCAACTGCAATGCAGTGTTAAAAGTATAAAATAAATCTACCTCCAGACTACAACGATGGTAGCCAGCAGAAAACATAGATGTTAATTTTCGTTTACAAGTTACAAGATCGTATAAAACATTCAGCCACTGAGTACTATATAGGCCTACACAGTGAATGAACCGGGATGTTAACTCGGAATAAAACTTATGAAATTAATTTTTACCATTGCTGTTATTTTTACCCTAAAACATTGAAACTGCAGGTACCTGTCGCTGTTGAGTGTGCATTAACATGTCGTGGCAAGCTGGATCTATTCACAATATTGTCCCGTCGAAACCACCGAAAACGTTGCTCGTCTGTGCACGGCTTCATGTGCCTCAGAGGGTGACTCTCCGGACTCCAGAGAAGTGCATGCTCGTCCACGGTTTGGGGAGGGGGGGGGGGTGGCAGCAGCGCTCCGTTGTAGAAGCAGCTTTTTTTACATTTCTTTCTTTTTTCTTGTTTGCTTCTAAGTCCTTGTCGTTATTTACAACTAGAGGGCTCAGCCGTCAAAAATGACGGCAAAAATTTTGTGATTGAGCTTTTTATTGTTCCGGTACCCACTATTGGTTTTGCTGCATTATAGGTCTCATCCCTGCAGGCCTGACCTTCCATTAGTGAAACGCAAGTAGTACAGCCATGGTTTCTGATTTAGCAAAATATCCCCCTGCAAGATAACGTGAATATCAGCTTGTAATTGGGCAAACGTTAGGCTGCTTTAAGAAAATGTAGTTCAGTCAAAATAATTCACTGGAAATGCCCAGGGCTCACCGTATCGTGGATACCAAATGATTGTTGAACTTCAAGCGTCGAAGTTTGGCTCCGATGTAAATTCAATATAAAAAGGCGCCTGCTCAACGTGAAGATTCAACTACTACGATATCATCAATTATCAATCAAATCAAACTATATAATAAACACCGTCGAGTGTTTGTTTTAATATTTACTGTATATGTAGGTATCTTTCGTGTTACGCTTTTAACGAAATAGACAGGTGAAATAGACAGGGTAGCAGTTTTATAGCACAGTTACGTTTTCATGGGGATCGATTTAAGCTTCTCTTAACGCGGTTAATGATGACTAGTTGGACCCGTGAAACTTTCACGGCTTTGCAAGGCCTTTCAGACAGAGCCGTGAAACTTTTATATTTTAGCATGGAGACACCACACTTGTTCTTCAACACTGGGACTCGATGTGTGATACATTATGTCCATCCTCTTGGTTGATAATAA
>LQNS02278145.1:13003172-13033187 GCA_001587735.2 Parhyale hawaiensis
GTATCACAGATACAATCGAATTAAAGGGCTAATCCATGACAGATAGGATAGACCATAGGCCCCAGAGTAGATCCATCGAATTTCTTCCCTATCTAAAAGTGAAGAAGATGTGTCAAACAAGATCACAAAATCACAAGCAAGACACAAATAAACAAGCAAGCAAGACCAGTTCACAGACTTTTAGTATAATACTAGATAGATAGATATATGCCTCGTTCTCGTTATATGCGAATTCGCAATTATCCGAATGGACAATTGTGACCCGTGATTCTCTTCATGGATGGAAAATTCATTCTTATGGGATTTCATTCTTATGGGATTTGCGAGTTTTGTGGGAAAATAGAACTTGTGAGGGGAGGTACTGCCGCAATAAAATAATCCGTTCTTATTTCTTGGTTTCAGTGATTCTTTCATATAAAATTTATAATATACCATTACAGTTTTGTTTTCCTCTGCTTTAGGGCAGTATTATTATGAAAAGAGCTAAATCTAACAGTTATAGAGCCTAAAAGCTGGGTTCGCATATCCAAACTAGAGCACTCTGAGAGCGCATACCTCCGCCAAGTAAGGCGACGGTAACGGAAAAGTCAAATTGGCTCTTAAACCATGATTTCTTTTGTATCAACTCCAAAATCCAATGATTTCTTTATTTTATTAGTATTAACAGTTTCTGCAATTTTTTAGAAGATCCAATTCAAAACTGCTTGAGTTGTGCTGCTAACAAACATTATGATAAACATAAGTCAAACATACAAATGAATCAACCGATCTGCACCAAAGTTTTGTCATTTATATCTTTTAACATTAGTAACAACTCCTGCAAATTTCATAAAAATCCATTCAAAACTTTTTGAGTTATTGCGTAACAAACATTATGACAAACACAACTGAAACATAGAAACGAATCAACCGATCTTCTTCAAAAGTTGACCATTTTTGCCTTTAGACATTATAAACATCTGTAAATTTCATAAAGATCCAGTCAAAAAATTTTTAGTTATTGCGTAATAAACATTATGACAAACACAACTCAAACATAGAAACGAATCAACAGATCAGCACCAAAATTTAATCATTTATGTCTTTTAACATTACTAACAATTCCTGTAAGTTTCATAAAGATTCACTCAAAAGTTTTTGAGTTATTGCGCTAACAAACATAAAATCAAACACAGCAACAAACATACGAACGAACAAACAGATCATCACAAAAATTTGGTCATGTATTTACTCTTTGTGAGATACCTAACAATTCATGTAAATTTCATAAAAATCCATAACTTTTTGAGTTACGGCATTGAGAAATATGAGGCAGACAAACAAATAAACAAACGGATGGACGGATCTTCACCAAAAGTTAACCATCTGTTCCTCCTAACATGCCTAACAATCCCTGTAAATTTCGTCAAAATCCGTCCATAACATTTGGAGTTATCTCGGTGGCAGACAGACAGACAGAAGGAAAGACAGGCAAACAAACAGACAGAGAAACCCGACGAAAATATAACCTCCTTGGCGGAGGTAATTAGAGCATCGATCTGAGAACGCATATCTCAGCTAAACAAGGCCATGTTTGTGAAAATTTCAAATTAGTCCCGCAACAAGGTTTTACAATTTATCATCACCAAAATTTCAGTATTTGTTCCTCTTGACGGTAATACCAGCTTCAGTAATTCTCTTGAAGATCTGACGGTAACTTTTTTAGCTATGTTCTCACAAGTATTTTGGCAAACATTGGTCAAACATACAAACGAACGAACTGATCATAACCGAAAGTTGGTCATTTTATGCTTTCTATAACTTCCAACAATAACATGAACATTCATGAATATCCGATCATAATTTTATGAGGTACCTATGTAACTGACAAACAGATCAACTAAAAAAATTGGTCATTTACTCCTAGTATCATCTCAACAATTCCTTAAAAATTTCATAAAGATCTGTCGGTAAAGTTTTTGAGTTATACTACTAAGAAAAGAAGAGGCAAAAAAACATACAAACCAACGGTTGAATGGATCTTCACAAAAATTTAATCTGTTACTCCTTATAACAATCCCTGTAAATTTCGTAGAGATCCTTCCATAACTTTTTTAGTTATTTTGGTAACAAACAACTCGACAAACTTGACAAAAACATAATTTTGTTGCCGGAGGTAATAAAGCTAAACTAGAGATGAAATTAACACGCTTCAACTAGACTTCACCATTGCGATAGTTTGCTACAGTTAACCCTTTCTGTCAGGCTCCTCTCATATTTACAGCGCTACAAATAGTTTTAAGCAAATATCAAAGCAATACTAAGCCATGAATTAAATTAGTTAAAGTCTCCTTACCTGCAGCGCACACTGTGATCCAAAGAGACGAAGCAAGAAGGCACATACAATAAGTCGAGAAGAATGAGGAACCCATGCACGAGGGTGTTGCCGCACAGGATCAATGCACATGGGGGCAATAAGTCTGGTAAGAACAGGAAGACGGAGGAAATCATCATCAGCAGAAGAAAGAAATCGCAAGGATGCAAAGTGGTCACGAAGAAAAGGGTTTTGAAGGTGTTTCTAACGCCAAGGTAACCTATGGGTCCTCTGAGGGTGCAACTTCCCTTAAAGGACGCCCCCTGAGGGGTTAAAAGGTTAAATCAGAGCTGTTCTTACTTATAAGTCAAGGCTTTAATATATAATCAGCATTTTCTGCATAGAGAAATTTTCTATTAACAATAACTGAAAACGTTATCCTCATTTAGTTTGCATCTTTCATGTCTGGTAGACATAACTTTTGTAACTTTATTCAAGTCCCAACTTTTGTTTCAGAACACCAAACTTGGAGCAACGCCCCCCGTTACTTAAAAATTCGGAAGAATTCGATGAGTAGACCACCCAACTCTCCATTTTGTGAGATGATTGGCATGTTTGGGCATCTTTGATACCACGCCGCCATTGTTGCTCTCCGATCGTTGATTAAACGCCTGTCTAGCCGTCAATGAGAGCGTCTGTCTGCCTGTCGTGCCTTCCTTCGGAGCAGCGCCTCGTCTACAGTTTGGGATGAAACTTCTTCCGCCCGACAATCGTCACGTTAGCCTAAGCGCTACGCCATCCTGCCTATAAAAACACGTACTTGGGCGTTCGACGGTGACAGTCGTCAGCAGGCCATAGATGAGATAACTTTAGGGTAACTTACATGGTTCTGTTGGTCTATTTCGGAGCCTTACAGTATTTTTCATCTGAAATATCTACCGTCCGACGATCACCACTTCAGCAAGTATAAGCGCCGCGATATCCTCTCATTAAAAATAAAGCACTTCCGGGTCGATTAGGTACTTTAGATCCAAGCTCTGGTGTGGGTCCGACATTTCTTTTCACGGACGGTAACCACTTCAGTTCCAGCATTACAACATCCTAATGCTAAAAATACAAGTCGGTTGCTTATTAATTGTGGCAATTATGATCTACAATTTCTTTTGCCTCATAACAGTCACTTTAGTATGCACGATTCGTCTACCTAACACAAAAATTAACATAATAACTCTACAGATAAATTCAATACTCAGCAGTAATTCTACTCTGAAGCTTCTGCTCAACCTCTACCACTCCAGGATAACTTCAGCCCCTTATAACTATAGCTACTGCAATTATACATTTTTATTAAATTCTTAACAGGAGTGTTGAATAAGCACTTCAATACGTTTTCTAATTAATAGAGACAAACCATACAGTACGGCAAGGGTTCTGCAATGTAGTTTCTGTAATACGAAATACAGTGCCCTCTCTTTCACCATGCTGCAGCTTAGAAAAATTTTCTTTACATTCATTTTTAAAACGTAAATTTCATTTTTTTTTGTCACGTTAACAGACACCTCTCAGTTTCTATCTTTTCTTAGGTTCCTCTCCGTATGCCATTTAAACGCTAATAGACAAACTAGCACGCGTCGTGCCGTAAGACTATCACTAGTATGGCTGAACTACGTAACGTTATTCAACCATGATTACTAGCGAGTAGGCGGAGGAGGGTAGGAGGAGGTGAAGGGACCGAGTCGGTGATCTTTGCATTTTTTTCCTTTTTCTCTACGTAGATCAGCGGACTAGGCAACCTGCAAGAGATTGTGATGAAAGCGCAATTCCTTCAGGGAATTTCTTGGTGGAAAGGCTTGCAAATATATGCAAACACAAAACGAAAACATATCACCTCTCTCATTTCGTTCCCGGCGGATAAGTACTCTAATTTCCTGCCAATTTTCGCACTTTAGAACTCTCGCACGTTTTTCAAATTTAAACCAGCAATCCACGAACCATTAGTTCTTCTTTTTCTATATAAATTTCCACTGTTTTTTAAGATTTGTTTTTGCCAGTAACATCTAGTCATTCCCCTGTATAAAGCGCCAGTGCGCCCACATTTAGAATTTGCTGTTCAATTTTGGCCGCCATATCTGTGCAAAGATATCGATAACATGAAAAGAATCCAACGCAGGGTAACGCAATTGATACCTCAGGTGCGAAACAAGCCATACGAGTGTCGCCTAGCTGAAGTGGGCCTGATCTCTCTCAAGCAAAGACGACTCAGGGGGCAACTAATAGAAACTTTTAAGTGTTTAAATTGCTTCAACGACGTACCTACAACAGGACTTTTCGAGAGAGACGTTAGTGATCGCTTGCGAAACAACTGTCAAAAACTCATGCACAATGCTTGAAGAACATAGCTAGCAGTTCTTTTCTTATTTCATAGCGAACATCTGGAACAGATCCTCCTCTGACGCTGTCGGTGCGGAGATAGTGCGTTTAAAAATCGTCTTGACAAACATAGGGGAGACACGCTCTACACCTATGAACACATCCTCCAGGAGTCACAAACTGTTTTGGAAGTCACCTCAATCAATAACTTCTCTTTTCCGCCCCATCAATAATATGACGTCTCTAAGATCCGCAGATCTACAGCTATAAATCGTGCTTGCATGATCGTCTTTTTGGCTGAAGTTTTCCCCCTTTTTCTTGTTGTTGTTTCCTCAGTCAGCTAAATGGTAATGACATCATAGCAATAGCTCATAGAGGCCCGGAGCGTAAGTCAGGCGACTCTCTGGGAATGGGCCTGATGATATGCCTACTGCCGCCTATCTAATCTAATCAAATCTACTCGCGTTTTATTTCTCAATTTTTCAATTGCTCGATGTATATGTTATAAATCATTATTCCTACTACTCTCCTGGTTTCAGCCTTCCCAATCAACCTGTGATGCCGCAAAAGATTTCGATACTTCAGTTTTGTTGTGCACTTTCTCGCACAAGACAACATGTATCGGTCAAATGAAGCGTATGTAAATATAGAGCGTAAAAAAAATGCATCCGAGCAGACTGCAAAAGTAACTACGCAGTTTTGTCCTGCAAAAATTTTCCCCAAAATTCTAACGTCTAATTCTTATTTTTTCTCTAAAACCAGAAAGTTTTGGAGTCTCTCACCAAGATGTAAACTGAAAGACAAATAAACGGAGTTACATCGTCTATCTGTGGAACCGTAATATATTATGATGCATACGTGAATTACTTCGAAGTAGCTGCAGCAAAACTTCACTCGCGTTATTGAAAAATCGAAAAGTCACTACGTTTAAACTGTTTTTGAAATTCACACGGCGCAAGAATATTTGCTACAGTGGCAAATCCCATTTAAACTTTATGATGAAGGGCGCTCGAACGTGAGCAACAATAATTTTATCAATTATTACAGCAAAAATAAGAGGGTATTTTGTCTATCGCGCCACCAGACAGATAGATATTCATTACCTCCGCCAAGGAGGTTATGTTTTGTCGTGTTTGTCTATCTGTTACCAAGAAAACTCAAGTAGTTATGAACCGATTTGGACAAAATTTACAGGGATTGTTGGGTATGTTAGGAGGAACAGATGATTAACTTTTGGTGAAGATATATCCATCCGTTTGTTTGTTTTTCTGCTTCATTTTCCTTAATGCCATAACTCAAAAAGTTATGACCGGATTTTTATGAAACTAACAGGAGTATTTAGGTATATAACAAAGAGTAAATGAGCAAATTTTGGTGATGATCCGCTTGTTCACTCGTTCGTCTGATACTGTTTTTAATTTTATACTTGTTATCTCAATAACTCAAAAAATAACGTGAATCTTTATGAAATTCATAGAGGTTGTTAGCAATGTTAAAAGACATAAATGATTAAATTTTGCTGCAGATTGGTTTGTTCGTTTGTATGTTTGACTGATGTTTGTCATAACGTTTGTTAGCAGTATAACTCGAAAAAAGTTATGAGCGGATCTTCAATAAAATTGCACAAGTTGTTATTACTATCAAAAGGCACAGGTGATTAAATTTTCGAATTTATACAAAGAAAATTTTAGTTTCAGAGCCAATTTGAATTTTTTTGGTACCGTTGCCTTGCTTGGCGGAGGTATGCGCTCTCAGAGTGCTCTAGTTACTTATTGTATCCCTTCTAGTAATAGCAGATAGCACACGTATCTATACACAGAGCGGTGCTTCCTGAGGTATAAAAAATTCACTGGCGCGCCTCGACTCTCTTTACTATCTAGATTAGGGGTGCTCGCACCCCCCTCCCGGGTGGTAAAATCTTGTATTTCTATACCATTCAAAAATTAACTTCACTTCGTTGCCCAAAACTTAACATAAATTTCGTTTGTCATCATCAAATCGGTTATGAATTTTTTAGGGGTGTGAGAACATTCTGAAAGTTCTCCAGAGGTGCCAGCCATACTAAAGGTTGGGAACCACTGGCCTAGAATAAACATAAATTTTCATCGGACTTTGACTACTTAAAACGTTATAAAATAGTTACACTGTGTCGTAAGGTCCAATGTAGCTGTGATAGAGCATTTGCATGTCAAATATCTTTCCGTAACTACATTAATTACGACAGCTTCAAAAACGCTAATTACATTCTGAGCCGTCCAGGAAGCTAGAATCGCAAATCAACTTCATAGGAGGGGCCTAAAGTTTTACTAGGAAAGTCCAAAAGAACTTGTTAAATAAAGAGGCACATCGCCGACCGAGCAGGATATCGAGACATTCTCAGCTTGTCCTTCGAATTGTACGGTCACGTGGAAGTTCATTTTACCGAGTTAGTTCCGACAGTCGTAAAGTGCGACACGATTCGTTGTCTTCGCTTCCAAGCCCTGAAATGATTCAGACATCCGTGCCGTTACAGAGAGAGTCCAGCTTATCACAGACCTGCTGGGCAGAATTCTTACGATTTCAAATGGCTTAAGTTTACTCTAGGTTGCAGGTCTTGACTAGGCGAACCTTGCTGTCGAAATGATATGCCACATTAGAGAAGTACACAACTCTTAGTAAAGAGTAAGGAAAGTTTGACCACAGATGAAACTACCCATCAAGCCGAGTAGGGGTCCGCAGGGTTACTCACCAAGACCCCTCAAAAATGTTTGTTTGGTTGAGGTGCTCGGCCACTGAAGTTCAGATGTGCGTGATTGTGACCAAGGGGGCTGCAGTGCGCGTCAAAAATTGATTTCGTGACGCCTTTTTAATTGGGTGGACACAAAGAGCGAGAGCAGTTTTTGGTCTCCCGCTGACCAGCCAACGCAATTGCCTGCAGCGCCAATTTCATACGAACGCGGCCGGGGCAGCTTCCGATTTTTCGAAAAAAATAGTCTTGATGCAATCACCAGTACATCGCACACAATAGAAGTGGTTGCTTCTATATACTCACCATTCAGGAAGCATACTTCATTACACGTTGCATATAAAGACGTACAGTAGTTTACATTATTTTTTAATAAATAATTTAGAATATTTTACTACATTGTTCAAATTCTTTCTTAGAAAATCACAGTATTATATGGAATAAAAGCGCATGTTTACTTTGCCTCTCAAAGTCTAATAACATTTTTAATGCACTCTTAGGGTGAAAAGAACGGTGCTTGACAGTTTGAATAAGATAACAAAACATGCCATGGCTAAGGAAAACTTACAGTACAGTTACTATACGAGAATCTTCATAAAACGCCGCACTAGAATATTCCTCTTACAGCGTTGCTTAAAACGTTAAGCACGGCTGACGCTAGGCGCTCAATGTCCAAATGAACAATGTCATGCAACATAATTTAACAGCTCCGAACAGACACATTGGCCCAGAGTGCAGACACACACCATACTGTTGCCTCAATAGCACCGCATTCACTTTGCTATAGCGAGCTCCGTGTTATGTTGCAATTTTGTAATCACGATTGTATGTCTCCTAAAATGAACAAGTAAAATGTGCGGTGATGTCAGTTATCTTTCAGCAATTGCAACTGTAGAAGCTTAGAATATTTCCCCAAGATTGCATCGAACTACAATTACCATGAAGCAAAAAGACATTGGGCCAATTGATGTGCACTGACGGCGTCAACCGGCTATTTTGTTCCCCCGCTCTAATTAATAGCGTGAAATTTTGTCTCTAAGTTATGAGTGAGTTTGTACGGTCAAGAATTCAGGATTTCATGCAGCTTTAGAGTGCATAGAAAATCTTGAGCAAGACTTCCAAAGGCAACATCGTAGTGGAAGGACGCCATGGTAGAGGGCTGCTAAATGCGTAGCTGCAGTGAATCTCATAACATTCAGGCTACTTTCTTCGGCAAAACATAGGGGGTTACCGCACATATCAAGGTCGTCCTTCCATTGCTCGAGGGGCATAGTGTTGTAGACCAGGCAGTTGCCCGTGCATTTTGTGTTACACGAGCGAGAAAAGTATTGAAAATTGTTCTGAGTTAGATACTAATCTATCAGCATATACACATAGAGAAATCTCTTGTTAATGTATGGTTAATCCAAACACATTTCTGTTGTGTGGATCAAATACGCTCGTTCTTCGAACGAAAGATAGTACATAACAAAGAACTCTGAGTGTAATCACCAAATAACTCCCATACAAGCAATTTGATTTCCAATGGCTAAAATATCAAGTTATGCGGACGATATTTAGTAGAAAAAAAAAAGTTTCTTAGGTCTTCTTAAATAACTGTTCAGTGGAAAGCATTTTACCATGTCAAAAGACACGCATTTCTATGTACATATTTTCGCATAAAGCGAAAGTATTTATCCATAGTACAATAATAGCATCCAAGGGTGACACAAACTTATATAACCTGCCACCCACCACTGAAGCAAATTATGGCGTCTAACTTACGAAGGCAGTAGTAGGCTCCGAAAGGCTGTTCATTTGTTGAATTATATCGTACGTTGTGAGATGTTAAAATTCAGTTTGTGCAGTTTGAGGCTATTTAAATGCCACGACTACTCTAAATCAGAAAGTACAATTATGTGGTAAATTATCAAAAACAATTGCACGCAGAAAATGGAAAAACTACACTGTCGGACGTCGCGCGTTGTCACATACGAACGCGCGAACGCAATACGACGCATTAGGAAAATATGTGGCCACTAGACAGTAAGTCCACTGTTGTAAGCAATTGAATCAATAATGTTCGCAAGTTGGATGTTCGTATCTTGAGGAGCAACTGCGCTCCAATTTTATTCATTAGTGTCCGGTACAATAATTTGTTATGTTAATAGCATGATCAGGCTACGCTTCCTAGCTGCCACTCTCTGGTCTGTGGCTCATGATCACAGTATGAGATTTGTATTACCAGATTTTTTTTAGAGTTTGAAAGCTTTGTTGATTTTTCAATCCAATCGTTGAAATACGTCAGTTCCAACTGAGCTAGCGTATCAACCGCCAGATTTGTCATTGTAGAAAGAAGCTTATTGAGCCCCAGGAAGCAAAGAATGCAACGGGAGGACTATATAGGACTGATATAAAACATAGCCGCACGTAGCAAATTTACATCACATTGACGAGTCGAAGTGTTTAGGTGTGGGACCTCAGGCCTTCGTTTATTGTTTTCTTGAACATATCACGTATTTTTCCATTTATTTTACTCAATCTCCCGCTCATGACTGGCCAGTCACTTGAGCTGAAAAATACTGTAAAATGTTGTCGCCAAGTATAGAAAGTTCGAGCAATAGGCTAACTGCTACTGTGGTTTCTCTCGCGTACAGAATTGGCTATAATGGTGCTTATATTTGTTGGTAAGGAATAAACATGGTCTGTGATGAGCACTGTGAACTGAATATGAAGTGTAAATGAGACTTCAGTCAAGAAAAAGAAGTTAAATCAGGTCACCGAAGGGGAACAAATTTGGCGCTAGTGCTGTAAAAGTTTCCACCAGCATACACGGCAATTTTCTGTAGATAATTGCTAAATTATCATATATTATCTTCATTTATTTATACGCTAGAGATGAATTTCACAATTTAAGACGATTTTTCTTGTTCAGTTAGTTAAAATACTCCTGGGCTGCTCAGCCATAGATTCGTCGATGATGACGTAACTTTTTGGTGCTATTTTTTCGCGAGTCCTCCCGTTACGCTCTTTGGTTCCTGTTGAACCCGGTTCGTATTTTATCTCACAGTTACCACTGGTGACTTGATTTACGATGCTGAAGCAGCCCTTGATGTGTCAGAGCCCAAGTACCACGAAACGTGCTCTCTCATTGGCCGGGCGCACAGAGGATTTTACATAACATGTTACAGTAGCAATTCCAAGCGTGGGGTTCATAAATTATTTTTTTTATCGGAATTCAGAGATATTGTAAGTTAAAAGACAGTAAGTCCTAAAACTTTGTAGCGTTCGTTAGTAAAATTAGGCACAAAGTGCGCTGAACGAAGCATTCTTGAATTGGACAGTTCTTATATAAAATTGTTGCATCAACAATAGCTACAACACAGTTGTAAATGTTACATATCGCTTCCCCACGTTACATTGTGATAGAAACGTGTTTCAGTGATACTTCTTCCATTATTTATATCTTCATTGCCATTTTTAACAAAACGAGTTTCCTGAGCTTAAGTCGCTCTAGGATGCGGTTTGGTAAACTAACGAGAAGATGGAATCGAATAAATAAAGCAAAGAACAAAGCTCTAAGGAAACTGTGTCGTTGGCGAAGGCTTGGAGAAATATGGAATTAATCACGCATGGAGCGGTCGAATAATGCGACCAGCTGGGCTGGTGAGCTATTATTCGACAGGAAACGTAGGCGTAGGGCATTTCTAACCTGTTCGTTCAGCCACGCTGCATAGGGCATTTAGATGAAAAAAGAAATTTATAGAATGCAAAACACCCATGTGAAGTACCCCTTCCGTGCCCCCTCCCCCCACGGCAGCAAGTAGGAATCCCACGGGATGGGTTGCTATAACTACCATTTGACGGCCTGCCTTGCGGAGCAGAATGGGAAGTATAGAAAACCTACCTAATCTTACAAACTAACCTTCTCAGCAGAACCGCGGCCAGATGCAACACCCAAGTGGAAAAAACACTCATGTCAGGCCCATATACAGTATACCCTGACTAGGAAAGAGGAGAAACAACAGACTACAAAGTGATAAGTGGAGCAAGGAATTGGAAGGACTATTGCTGGACACGAGGGAACGACATCCCGAAATCCTAGGGTTAAAGCAATCTTATTAAGTATTTCTTGGGCACTCCTCACCATAACTAAGGCTGGGGCGAACCTAACCCTGCAGCCATGTGGTCCAGCTTATTCTCCCATAGTGGAAGAGATTTCGGTAAGGTTGACCCAATGTTCAACCGGTCTAATAGAAGTAAACGACCTGCCTTTGTCAACTTGTCCAAAATATCGCCCTGGTCTTCAAGCGACATCGCTAATAAAGAAAAAGTTGTCCGATATTCATTGAATTACGACAGAGATTTCCCGGCAAGACCGACCACTCAGGAGTCCACCTATAGATCTCCGCAACACATTCCTCTCATATACCCAGCTCACCACACGCTCTCTGCGTCATAAAACAATATCGACTTCCAATTAGAAAAGCTTATAAAGCCTTGACCAAAAGCTCGGTCTCTGAGGGCCACACCAGTCAGTTCAGAGACCAGTGCAATCGCTTCACATTAGAAAGAAAGTATTTAGCCATTAAAGTTCCCAATGAGTGGCGCCTTCGAGTATCTATCAAGTAATTAGTTGTAGACCACGGCGTGTTAGAAGTAATTAGTGCGCCAGTTACAATCTACGAGGCTGGAGCGCCTTCTTCCAAAACGATTCTTCTTAGGCGTATAAAAAAAATAATAATAATAATCCTGTGAAGAGACCTGACGTTCATGGGAATGTTTATACACCGAATAGATGCTGAACAAAAGTTTAAACTGTGTCAGCAATAATAAAAAAAAAAAAAATTCATCCGATATCATCAGCGTCCATTTCATGCTATCAAGCAAAATTTTCGGTCTGTAACTGAAAATTTAACTTTGACCACAGCTAAATTGACAAGTTCACAAATAAAAAATACTTAACTGTCATGTATCATTCATTTATACTATTTATACTATTTGCACCGTATAATATCATTGAAGATCCACTTCAGTTAAACTGGTGGTATCCAAACGCAAGATCTAATATTTTTACTGCCTAGTTGGTTTTTTTCGTTTTAAGTGCGTCATGCCTTCGTTAGGAGACGCAGAGTAAAAAGCTATTGAATTCCACAGAATTAACAACGTACTCAAAGAGAACGAATTGTTTACTACACCAAAATTTCGTTGATGTAGCTAAGTAATTACTATCCTATTAATAATCAGGGCAGCTGCATTAGCTAAAACCGCAATTTAGCTGCTATGTGGCACCGCGGGGACCTTAAAATTTGTTTGAGTATTATCATCAATAAATTAGTTTGAGTATTATCATCAATAAATTAGTTTGAGTATTATCATCAATAAATTAATTTGAGTATTATCATCAATAAATTAGTTTGAGTATTATCATCAATAAATTAGTTTGAGTATTATCATCAATAAATTAGTTTGAGCCCATACAAAGGTGCTTCGGGGGCAAAAGAAGATACGATAAATAGTGTGTCGAGGGACACCTGGAGCCCGTCCTGAATCGGATGGGCACGCATGTGGACAGCAAGTCGGGAAAGAAGAGGAAGAACGCAACGAAGCATCATTAGAAGATGCAGAGCAATGAGTGCGGCACACTTCCATACAATTATACCAGTAATTATTTGATGACCTCGATGAGGGCTGCTGATTTTTTTTATTGTGCCATATTGTCAGTAGCCATACTCAGGTTCAGGAAAAGATTAACAAATATCCTGGTTTGGACCTGTGCAGCCCCTGAGTGGGAGTGTTGAAATTGAAGGAAGCCAGCTTGGTTCGGAGAAATGCCCCCCCCCCAGCGGCTGGCAGCCTAGGTGAGGTTAAAACAACCTGTGGGCTCCCCTGGGACTCTATTCTCCCTATTATAGAGGATGAGTGGCACTGGCTAACCGAGCACTATACAGTAATATTAACTTGAGAACCAAACATGCCACACGAAGAAAATAAATGCGTGTCAACCGATGTAGCAGGCTCGGTATACCTGCAAGACGTGCTCATCGTTCATGTGTATTATCATATTGTCAGTATTGATATACTGTATCTTTAGTCTTACGTAGGGTGGTATTATTATTCCCCCGACTGTATCCTATGAAGCAAGTATAAATAATGTGAATATTATTAATGCACAAGGAAACGTACATCGAGCGGTCCCTGATCCTGGGCCCACAGCAACGTCTTCAGCGCGCAGCCTTTTTACGTATGCTCATGCTGTCCCGCGTCAGTTTTACTCCCAGCCTAACCCTATGCACCGACCGATGCCCTCATGCAGAGGCATCTGGCTAAGTTATTTGATAATCTACAAAGCAGCTAAGAAAAGATATTATTAGCATGCACCTTACTTTAGGCCTCCCTAGTTACAGCAAAGGTGACGTTATGTCTATAGAAACTTGGAACCAGACACGAGGGTGTTCCCACACAGCATCAGCGAGCGTGAGAACGGAATTGTCGAGAAAGAGGAAGAACAAAAGGAAGCATAATAAATAGGAGTATGAAAATGGAAGGAAGCTACGTGGGCACGATCGAAGGGATCACGTCCGAGAGCTGCCTAACCTAACCCTATATGGACCAACCTCTGCCTGCAAAGGCGTCTGGCTAAGTGATTCGGTAAGCTAAAAACGAACTGTGATACAGTATATATTGCTGCAAATTCATCTAGATATAATTTCAGTAGAAGTTACACAATACTTCTTTGTAGTGTACTGATATCCCTGCTCTATTATATATGTAACGACCTATGAAAATTTGTTAATATTTATGAAACCAGGAGCAGTTATAGAAAAAGGAGCTAATCAAGCCAAAATTTACAAGTATGTAAACGATGCCAAAACATACTTTTGTTGCTGTCAATCAACGATATAACTTTTGTCAGTAAATTCCTACAAACACGTACATTTCGTCATTGATAACATCTTTGCTTATGAGTATGGATCCTGCATCATGGATGTGGGATAATACAGTAACTTATATCGTCATGAGGTCTCTTAGGAATTAGTAAGAGGCTATATCCCTTCAATACATATAGTATGCCACAAATGACACGTAGCAAAGGGTACAACAGGAAGCGCAAGATGAAGTAATGCAGTGAATGGTTAAATGCACAGAAGCAACAAAGTTGCGACCGTTCGAATTTAAAATTATAAGCCCCATTAATAAGAAAAAACTCCAAATAAAATTAAGATACTGACAATAATTAACAATTGAATGACACCGCCAAAGTTTGGCTACTTACGAGAGTAGCGTTGCTTGGAATGTGATGTTTAGTTGTCAGTCGCCACAATAGTATTAAGAATCACTGATCCTCTGCCGAATAAGTGACAATAACGTCTGGCCGATGTTTTCAACATGTATTTCTTAGTGGATTAATCGACTTTTTATTGCAAGGTTTTGAAAGTTTCTATATTTTTCTACGGTAAAAAGTCCTTCGGATTGTCATTCAAAAATTATCCGTACTTGCCTCGTAACTGGAAAAGTAAGCTCACACATCATGGTGACAATCAAATTTAATTACAAAAGTCCCTCTAACCCTTTAGTGTCAACTGTACACATAAGTGACATTGCATGTATTATTCTCACGAAAAGTGATGTCAAATGAGACACTAAAAGTTTATACATTGTAAAGTAGAAACTACTTTTTTAAAATTAATTTAATTTCATGTCATTGCCGCATAACATCCATCAAAATGATAACAAAACTCGCGGAGTATGAAATAAAAGCAAAGGAACGGAATAGCGCGTGCCGCAATACCTAAAAAAAATCTAAACCTAATGCAACGCTGAACGGCAGAAAGGAAAAAGCCTAACTGCAAGTAGATCTTACCTGTGGGAATGCCTAAGAACTTGAGTAATTTTTCGTCCTGTAAATCATTTTGTGGCTGCAGTGGCTCATCCCGAGCTCCGTACGGCAGTGGGTCCCACGGAAATTCTGACAAACTGCCACTTTTGAAGCGCGCGTCACGCTGCTCTGGAGAGCTTTTTGGGGGGAGATTTGCCGTGAAATTTGGTGGTGTATTGGAAGGTTTTTCGGTGAGATATTGTCTATTGTTTTGATGTAAAGAGAGGTTCCTGGCGCGGTAATTTACCTTGTTTACCTCTTGTTTGCTGTGGGAGAATAGGATTCTCTCGATCCGTCAATGTGAGGTTGTTAGACAACTCCACAATCGACTTGGGAAACACAACCTCACAGCTTTATAGTGCCGCGCAAAGCGATCATTCGAGACTTTTTGCAATCGCAGACTTCCCGAATGACAGCCAAATTTTGAAAAAAAAACATTTCTCTGAAAACAAAAGAGACGGGAAACTCGTACATTTGAGGACACTGCCATCAAATTTGCAAAATGACTTGTTTTGATCCTTATAAGGTAATGCGGCAATGCTTGCTTGAGTATGCAGCCAAAAAGGAAAAAAACAGCCCCGGCAGTGAAAGTTTTTTTTTTTTTTTTTAGAAATTACGGTTTGTGAATTCGACATAGAAGGAAACGAACAGAGCTCCAGAATTTAAATTTGATATCGCAAGGCCGCATACTTGCTACCATTAAAAACGCATTCAAATGTTGTGGCAGGGTGAAAGATACAAAAATGAGTAAAAAGATAAAGAAAAAGTTAGAGCACAGACTTAATAAAGAGTGAAAAATAAGGGAAAAATCTATAACACGGGCGCATTTAATGATATAGATAATACAGAAGCTGAAGTCATTGGTATAAAATATGAAAATAACTGCAATCACAAGATCAAACTTGAGGTCATGGTTATGTGGAAAAATAGCTAAATTTACTGAACATATGTCAACCTCAGAAAATTTATTTTCTGAGTCATGGGGATAATTTTAAAAGCGTTATTAACAGGAAAAATGAAACTACTCTGAACTTGAAAGTTTAACATAACATGGCCTAGAGAATCTTTTCTGTGCTACCCAGCCTTCTCTGTTTTCAACCACTAGTGCAATATGCGTACAAACTTGACGTCATAACACTAACACTATATTTCTTTCTTATACGACGGAGGTTACTGGAAACTTTAAGCTCAGCCATATAACAAGCGATCGTAAGTAGCATGTACATTTGTGAAGTAACTAGAGATGTAATAAAATGATTTTTTTAGTTTAGGGGAATACATACTGTACAAATTGCAAGCGGCAGCGAAGCACGGATGAAAGCACTGGTGTCCGCTTCTACACAAAAACATCAATTTTAACGTACGGAAAAAAAGACGTACGAGAGACCTCACACCCCTGAACAAGCATTAAATGTTAATGCATAAGAGTTTGGCTGACAATGTTCTTAACGAAGTAGAACAAGTTACAGTCCTCATACAAACCCACAGCCCGCAGCAACAACAGGTGTACTGACACTAAGCCCCCACCCCCTCCGTCCCGACCAAATACTGAACGAGGGGCTTAAGGGCAGACCACGTAAAACCTCACACTGTCGCCTATACCAACTCGCTTCTTTAGCACATGTTGAGATCAAATTTATGAGACACAACTGACTTCGACGCCATTTTTTTGTGCACATTTCGGTTGCTTCCGAGTAGGGCTTAAAACTTCTCGCGCACAAGTACTTCATATTGAATTCAAAAGCAACAAGAGTCCGATTTAAATGTAATACAACGACGGAGGTTACCATCGCAATAGATTACAGATAGCTCATAAAGGGCCGGGGTGTAAGTTCCGGTGTCTCTTTGGGAATGGGCCTATTGGTTCGTCTACTGCCGCCTATCTAATCTAATCTAAGAATGCAGTTGACAGAAAGTCGCACTTAGAAGCTGCTGAGGCTGACTCTTCTTGACCTTTTCTCTCAAGAATTAAATTGCTTTACTCGTAGGAAGACGATATTTGAAACGTTACACATAGACCACGCGATACGAGAGAGGGTTATCCAGCGACGGCTCGTCTAGCTGCTCAAATGCGAGCCCTGCGTAGAACTAAGCAGAGATGTTCGTAATTCTTTGATAAACCACCTACGAGAGGTGTATGAAAAGTTTTAAGTAACAGAAAAATATAAGCGCTGAGGGATTTTGAAGATTTATTTTTCAACTTTATTAGAATCTCAAAATTTGGCAGGAACGCTCACAAAAGGTTATCCATTCAAAAAATCATAGGTTTGATCCTGCGCCGACGCTGCTCACGATGGTACCGAGAGGTATAAAGCTTTACGTACGCCCCTATTAACATTGTACTAGTGATAGTTGTCTCAGAAGTCACCGTCTAGCACACGAATGAATCACAAATATTTAGGCATGAAAGTCTACAACGTCCTCACTTTAGGAACAACGAGTAAGTAACCTCGACGGACCTTAAATTCAGCCTGAAAATGATCCAAGTAACCGCTGCTGCCGCCGCCAGTAAACCAACACCGGCGCATGCAAAACACTGCGGTCGCGGTCGGGCCGCTAATGAGCGTTTAGCAGATTGCGTTGCTACACCAAATTCTTGGGTCAGCGGGAGCCACAAGAAAACTTAAAGAACACAGTAAAAAAAAAAGAAAAAGAAGAAAAAAAAGCCAAAGGCATGCAAAAGTTGGCGAAAGTGCTCATATCGTATTGCTGTTTTTTCTTAGTACGGGTTTGAAAGCATTGAAAACAGCTTGATCAGTTCCTAGCTATTTCAACAATAATTTTTGAAGAAAGTGAAAAGAACAATAGTGGCCGCAGAACAACATACATGCATACATTATAGCGTCCTCGCGCCTTAAAAAATATCGACAAAAAATATTATGACCTTCTTTTGTCGTGGTATCTACGTGATGTGGCCGTGCTTCGACTATGGAGCATACACAAGCCTCACCTGCCCGCTTGATCTATGAATCGAAACATCGTTGAGAAGCATGGAGGCCAAGTTCACCTTCTTGCAAAATGTTACTTAGTGTGAGTTTAAATCTCAATATAGATTGATTTCAGTGCTGCTTTTGATCACGTGAATCATCTTGGGCTGCTCCATAAACTGAGATTAATGGGTATTGGTGGTTCAGTTCTCGCAGTAATTAGTCAATTTTTATCTGACAGACGTCAATGTGTAGTTGTTGATGGGAAGAAGTGAGTTTTTGGATTTGGTTTCTGGTGTCCCACAGGGTAGTGTTCTGGGCCCTTTGTTGTCCATTGTGTATACGGCGGATCTGTTTCATCCTGTTAATAATTTACTTGTTGATTACGCTGATGATGCTACTTTACTGGCTGTTTGCGATAAGCCTAGTGATAGATTACAGGTTTCAGAATTCATTCAGCATGATTTGGAAATGATTGATTCCTGGTGTTCTAGGTGTAGAATGAGGCTAAATGCGGACAAGGGTAAGACCATGCTCGTGTCCAGGTCGCGTACAGTGGGAGCTCCTTTTCCTGCACTCATGCTGGATGGTGTATCACTTCCTGTGGTTGATGACTTGGTAATCTTAGGCGTCAATTCTGATCCAAAGTTGACGGTTGAGCCCCTCATTCGTTCGGTTGCCTTACGTGCATTGCAGAAAATTGGTCTTATGAGGCGTGCTTGGAGGGTGTTTGGCTCGGTAGAATTGACACGTCGCTGTTTTAATTACTTTGACCTCCCTCGTCTGGAGTACTGCTCTGTAGTCTGGGGTTGACAAAGTGGTTCGTCGATGTGCGTTCATGCTGGGTGATGTTGTGCCTTGTGATCTGGCGCATCGTCGCAGAGTTGGTGGCGTCTGTTTTTTGGATAAAATCTATAGCTGCCCCAGTCACCCACTGTCTGAGTTTCTTCCGGATCGATTTGTTCGGGTGAGGTATACTCGGCGTATTGGTGCTCTTCATGAGTTTGCCTTGGAACCGTTGCGATGGCGTACGGGCCAGTGTTCCCGTTCGTTTTTCCCATCGTGTGTGGATGTTTGGAATGGTCTTGATGGCTCTGTCATTGCTGGTGCAGGTATTGGCAGCTTTACACGATCTGTACACAGAGCTATTCTGTGATCTTGGATTTTCGTTTTATTTCATTCTTTTGTTTTCTTCACCCGCTGGGCTGGTTGCGTGGGGGTTTGTTAACCTCATGGAGTTTCTTCGTTCTCACGTCACCAGTCTGGTGTGATTTAATAATAATAAATGATAATAGACGCAGCTACGGCATTTCAAGAAAGGAAAAGGGCCATGTGATCTGGCGATAGAGACTTGGAATCTACGTAAGATGGTGTACCCACACTGGATCAACGTGAGTGGGAACAGCAAGTAGAGAAAGAAGAATAAAAAACATCATCAGTAAGAGTATGAAATTGGAAGAAAAAATGGGCACTATAGGCAAGAAAGACAGATGTCGCCAAGAAGCAAAGGGCGTAACGGAAGGACTCACGAAAAACGAGCAACGAAAAGTGACGTCATCCGTGACGTCACATCGACGAACGGTCGAGAAGTTTGAGTATTTTAATTAATTTTACCAGAAAAATCATCGTAAATTGCAAATTTCATCTCTTAAGCACATAAATGGAATGAACATATACTAATTGAATAATATAGAAATATCGATTGAAAATTGCAGTGGAGGCCGTTGGAAAGTTTCACAGCACTAAAGGCAAGATCTGGACCTGTATGGCGCCCTGATTTCATTTCTTCTTCAAAGTGAAGCTTTATGTACACTTCATACGCAGTTCACAGTGCTCTTCACCAGGTAGCTATGTGTTAACATATCACCGTATTCAGTCTCCCGCTACTGACTGGCCAGCTACTTGAGCTGCACCCATACAGAAAACACAGTAAAATGGTTGTCATGTACAGAAACTTTTTGCAATAACTGCCCCTATGGTTTCTCTCACGTCAAGAATATAACACTGCTTATATTTTTGGTTAGGATTAAGAACCCAACCTGCGCAGGCCTGAGGTCCGACCTTCAAAAACTTCGACTCGTCGGTGTAACGTCACTTGGGTACATGCGGTCACGGTATTAGGTATTATAAGAAGATTTAAGCCTCCCTAAATAAGTACTAAGCTCTTCTAAGAGAGGAAAAGCAAGGGACATATAGTATGTCGACAGAAAAACGGGGAACCCATGGACGAAGGTGTTCCCACACAGGATCAACGCGCATGGGAACAGCAAGTCGGGAAAGAAGAAGAAGAACAGACAACAGTAAGATCAGCAGGAGTATGAAAGGGGAAGGAAGCAAAGTGGGCACGAAAAACGGACGTCCCGAAGGCCTAGCTAATGACTAAGGTACCTAACCTACTCAAACCCCCTGGGGGCGCAATCCCCGTAACATAGGATGGGCGAACCTAACTAACCTAACCCTATGGCCAAGCGGTCACGACTAAGTTTTATTTTAGTCCCATTGACTCCTCCCGTTATGCTCTTTGCTTCTTAGCTGGAAGTCCCTAAGGCCCAGCGATGGCTCCGGCAACCTCTGAGCCATTCCCCATACAGGACGGCCCATCCCATGCCCCCTTAGAGATGAAAATACATTAACATCCTCCCTTTTATGAGAAGAAACTTGAGGCAGATGTTATTTCAATATGACGAGTAGCAAAGAGTATCCGTCATCTGACGTCTTAACGATATGATGTGTGGGTATATACTCTTTAAAACATAGGCAATCAATACAAATCGTGTAAGCGCGGTAAATAACGGATCGACAAGCAGGTGAATAATTTTTAGACGATTTAATAATAGTGCCTGCAGTTGATAAACCAGTGCTGTTCGTATTAGATGTATTCTTTGTATCAATAATGAAAATGTCAACGGTCACGTCGACTTGAACGAAATGAATGGATCATATTTCTATGGGCTAGACTAGTGAACGTTTACCCATCCTATGTCATGGGGAGTCACGTTCGCAGGAGCATAAAAGTACATGGATGAAGTCGAAGCAAAGTCTCTGTACTTCCTGCAAACACGAAAATACATGGAGAAGCAAACAAATCAATAGAAAATAAACACACAACGGTCTATATTATTGTCTTTCATATGTACATATGTAGTATAGTTCAACCCTAAATAAATAAGGACAAGCGCACGGCATGAACGATGTTTCCAACAATGTAAGGTATGTAAATTTCATGAAGATCCGTTCATAACTTTTCGGGTTAGGCTGTTGACAAACATAAACGCTTAATTACTCAAAGCTTAATTATATTGAGACAGTCAAACGAGCCAACAGACCATCATAAATATTTACCTCCGCCGAGGAGATGATGTTTTCGTCGTGTTTGTCCGTTTGTCTACTGTTTGTCTGTCACCAAAATAGCTCAAAAAGTTATGGGCGGATATTTACGAAATTTACAGGGATGATGATCACCATCGGTGAAGATACGTTCAACTGTTCGTTTGCTTGCCTCTTTTTTTCTTAACACCACAACTCAAACGTCATGGACGGATTTTTATGAAATTTATATGAGCTATTAGGTATATCACGTAGAGTAATAACAAAATTTTTCAGGGGATCTGTGAGTACATTTGTTTCTTTGCCTCTGTGTTTGATTTTATGTTTGTTAGCAAAAGAGCTAGGAAAGTTATCAACAGATCTATACGAAATTTCCAGAAATTTGATTTATCTTTGTGAGACACAGATAAACCCCTATAAAACTATCCGTTTAATGGTAATAAAGAAGGTATTTAAGTGCCGCCAGGTAAATACAGATTAACTTATCTTGAACGTCCATAGTTAATATCATTATTATGTATAGTCATCTTGGAAGCGCTACTCCCAAAGAATAGAATGAGCAAAAGTTAATTACTCTTCATCCAAACGAATGCGATCCATCCAAGTTACCGTAATCGACACGACAATTAATCTTATAATAGCTGATACGAAGAATACGATATAACCCCAGAGTACATATTGTCCGAGATTAAAAAATACATTTACAGACTTTCAGACATAACCTGTACATGCGTTATCACTTCATGACTCAAATTAGCCGTTCGGTCACGCTATTAACCCTTTCGTGCCTCAAACAAATATAAATTATCTCATTAAGAGCACTACTAGCAACGTCCAGAAATGGATGCAGTAGGCCGGAAAAGATTACTAAATTGTACCATTTCTAGGAAAATTTCATTTCCATGCAGAGGGTTAGGTGATGAAAACAAAGCCCCGATAATAAAATATAACCAATATGGATATACATAAGGTAGTTTAAGCTCCTCTAAGAGATGTAAAGGAAGAGTCACATAATATGACCTGATAAACTTGAAACCCGGGCACGTGGGTGTTCCCACACAGGATCAATGCGCATGGGCACAGCAAGCCGGAAAAACAGAATAACGTATCAGCAGTAGGAGTAAGATGACGGAAAGAAGCAAAGTGGGCACAAAAGACAGTGCTGCCAAAGGCCTAGCTAAGGGCTGAGGTAACCTGCACAATCTCCATGGGGTCGTTGCCCTCCGTAACATAAGATGGGCGACCCTAACTATGCTAACCCTGTGGCCCATCCTGTGCCCCCTGGTGGGAGGGGGGATAAAACATATGCACTGCATCAAAAGCTACTCGGACAAGACTTTTTAGCCGCCCCAGAAACTAAAATCGTGAATCGACTTCTGTGGCAGCCGAAAATTCTGTTAGGGGTACACGCGACGTCTACCAGTCATATCTTCAACGTCGCCAATTCTCGGGCAGCGAACAAACCAGGCAGTAGGGCGTGTTGCCCAAACTCTATATAATTTAATTTCATAACAAATCATAGCATCAAAATATAGTCATAGCGCAATGACATTATAATAAACTTCACTACCGAGAAAATATAGTACTACAGAGCTCGCAAATCGTGCGATGTATAACATTTGAATCAATTTCACTACAGCATTTGAACACGCGGTTCTATTTAATTTATTAAGCACAGTCTGTAATGACTTGAACATGACACCACCAAATATTGCAATATGGTATCAAGGCATAAATACAGTCACAAACAGCTGGCAGGCAGCCAGCGATCGGACTCCTCCTCACGCGCTTCAGCCTAATTCTCGCAATCAATGGTGATTTATCAATGAAACCTTCAGCAAAGCTCACAGCAAGCGAGAGTTCTTTAGTTTAGTTGGCCAGCCTGGCCGAGGTTGACATTCGGACAAAGTGTCGGTCATTAGAGCGATTTACAATGTCGAACAATTTACGATCATGTCGTAGCCGTACTAATGTACAATTTTATGAGCAAATGTACCAGAATACATGAATCATATGATTCATATAGCACTAACACGCTACTGAAGGCTGTAAATATACAGAGAGGGTCGAAGAGAGTGAGATCATTGTTCATCACAGCTGCAGTGTATGATTTCACTAAATACACGTCTAGGTGCCGTGGAAATATAGGGGTCTTTGGGACTCGCACTACTTACTGTGAGGAGGGATGAAGCTTTATGGCTCATGTGAACTGCCAATCTCTAAAGTGCTCAAATTGAATGTCTTCGGTGCCGGAGGTCCTTTGTAATTTGAGCTTCATTAGACTAAAGCGAAATGTTTGTTTAATGAAACTTAGATCAATTTTAATATTATTGTAACTTTATTATATAATAATATTTAGACAAAATAATAATAATGTTACTTTAACTTTGTAAGCCACCTAGCCACTGAATGGTGATACAAGAAAAGAAAAAGGATGCTCGTACAGGACGTGAAGAAAATCGAGGAAGCTAAGCAATGAGAACAACGGCACAGAAAAAACAAATCACAGATGGGAAGCAGGAACAGAAAAAAGATCACAATAATAGTTTGAAAAGTAGAAGGAAGCTAAATAGGCAGTGAAGCAGTAAGGTGCTGAAGGCATTGCTATAGGAGTAACCTAACCGATAAGGAATTGTCTGAAAAACAAAAGATCGGAGCATGCAATAGTGAACTTAGCCCTTTGCCTGCTGACGGCATCATCAGATGCGACTCTCTATATTTCCCTATACAAAAGCTATACATCATGTAAATTACCCGACACTCAAGGGATCTGTAGTAGCCGATGCAAAAAAATACTGTTTATGCAAGTAAAACTAAATTTTTTCTCAAATATGTGTTTAACTAACCTCTTTTTCATTAATTTAACAAAAAAAAAGTGAAAAAACGTCTGAATTTCAGGAGGCAAAAAGTTAACTAACATTACCTGTATAAAAACCGATCACTCAATCTCCATCCAGAAGTACGTACAGTTTCTATAAATCTACGCTCGTAAGCGCTGTAGGTATTGCATCAGCTATTGTGCAAAGCGGAACTGAACATGTATAGATAGGCCTACATGCATGCATAGGCATGATCGGATGCGACGCTGGGTGCTGCAAATCGGTCCGGTTTATTAATGCCATTAGAATGAAGATTAATTTCCATTAATTTGCACAAAAGACAAACTTGGAATGTGCCAAATGAAAAACAGAAAACTGCACTGCTATAATTCAGGTAAATGCAGCAAATAACATATCTATTCAAACAGTATATCAACCGCGCAAGATGCTTCCCTATATTCAACTGAATTCCGGGACTAACAGGCTGAGTAATGTTTAAAACCAACTATATCACACGGTGCATAAGTTTATATCATTAAAATTATTTCTGCATTCAACTGACTGGTAATTCCTGAAATGCTGCTATACCGGTATTCTCGTACTAACATATTATTTTACCTATATGAAATCGTGTACTTTGAATATAAAAAATGATAATGTATTCATTTAGTGCAAGATAGTGAAGAGCTAAAATTCATTTTTCGGTGGCAGGATAACAGTGGGGTTCTGATGTGAATCCAAACACTTTTTCCGTATATAGTGAGAGGGTAATTCAAACAACAACAACTCAAGTATAGTTCTTTTCATAGCCCAATAATAAAAAGATCGAAAGCCCATGGAACGCTCTGGGTTGTACCATGTAAAGTACTGTTTGTTTTCACTCTAAATATATGCTTATCCTACTTGAAGCGATGATTTGATCATTTGCCAGATCATGGGTGTAGCCTTAACCCAAGAATTACCCAGTACTAGACCGCGGATGGCTCCGTTTTAGGATGTGCTCCAAAATGAAGCTTGATCTACTCGAAAGTTTAGGGCTAAACTACACTTCAGGCATTGACCCGTAAAATAAGTTTTCAGCAGGCTCAAGATAATCGCGTTAGCACTTCTAACACTTGCCACACGATCCGAAGTGACAAAGCCAGAGCGTCTGCCTGAAGTCTCGGACAAGTCAAACCTCGAAAGCTTATCAATTATCGGCGCCCAATCGAACTCACCCCAAGTCTAAGGATGAATCCAATCTCACTCCCTAGTATGAAAAAAAAAACTGTCCTAGACCGGAAATGAATCAGCCTTAGCCCAAGAAGGGTAAATGACTTCAGACAGAAAATAATAATAAATAAAATTTGTATCTGATGGCCTCCTGCTCTTTTGCCAAAAGATCTACACTTACCCTATTAATAATACCTCTGGCTGGTGGAGTTGATTTATGCCATTGCGAGAGAAAAGAACAGCTATCTCTCAACTGTAGACTTCCAAATTAACGTTATATTCTCTTTGGACCTTCTTGACGTCACGGGAATTTTTAAATAATTAATTTGATACCAACTCGATAAATGTAAAAGAAAACCTACGTACTCAAATATCGTCTCAAAACTTTCTCGGTATTGCGTCAAACAACGGAAACAATTAGTAGGAATACAAGCAGACAAAGGACAATTTGAACTTAAAAGCTTGAAGCTAGTTTGATAAAAGCACAAAACTGAGGGAATCTACAGTACATTACCTACTCTAAACTATTTTGCCGCTCTGCTCTAATTAACTGTGATCGAGAAGCAGAATTAGATATAGGTTTGATAATTATGTGATATGCTTTCAATTCGTCACTCAGATGCATGTATAGGTCATACATCGAAGGTTCCGAGCACTCATTCACAATTTTCACTTCTCATCGCATTCACAGTTCACTTCACATGCCCTGTTGGCAAAAAAGAAGTAAATAGCGGGAAAATTTTATTAGGCATTCCATCTGTCACCACTGTCCCTAATAAAAGATAAAAAAACAAAGGAAAGTGAGTTTCTATTTACTGAATCAATTGAGTGCAATACACGTCAATCCCCCCCCCCCCAACAATTCACTACAGTATAAAGTTGAAAAACTGAGAACAAGCAAAATGGCATTGTTGAAAGAAAAATCCTAGCAGTTACTAACTCGACTGCCCGTGCGTGACCCATTGGGTCCCTAATAATCTATCCTAGTATTAAGATCTATCCGAGCACCTTTCAGGTTATTCCCTTTGTATAACAGGGGAGATGGTGTGCACGGTAACAAACAAACAAGCAAATAAGATTATCAAAACTTGACAAGTATACTAGATTGCTTATATTAAAAGGTTGTTTTACGACCGCACTTGCACTGTAAAAAGGGACGGAAAATAGCTCAGTACGTGCTATTCATATTCAGGGCTACTTACGGCGGAGGATTCGTGTCAATGCTTAATACTAACTTACTCACTGTAATGGGTGGACGTTCATATAATGTTTTTCAAACGAGGAAGTAAAATTTCTTTTTGCTTAGGACGCTTCAAATTAATATGACGACCGTCCAGCTGCAGTGGAGACTGACAAAACTTACACAGTCCAGGCTGAAATATTAGCTAAACTGCTCTGGTAAATGAAGATTGACGTCATCCACTGCAACTTTCTTAACTTTTTATCGACCGATGTGTACCATTGAGCGTATGCAGTTATGTATCTGCGCCACTGCAAGCAGAACATATGATGTATGTGTAGCATCGTTAGAGGCAAATGGAGGGCTGCGAAAGCACTACAGTATGATAATAAAAAGTAGCACAGGGTTACGTACGTAAATAGGTCCTGGAAATCGTAGAACTGCGTTGCAGCCTCCTGATGCAGTGAAGAAAACGAGCAAAACTCACTAGATTATTTTCTGAAATTTCCCACTAAACTTAAGAATCAATGAATGAAACTTGAATCAACAAGTCGAAGCCAAACCCCGGTTTGAAGATTCGAACAAGCCAAGCCTCATAGGCTATATTTCGCTGCAAACTCGAACGTGCCCTATTGGTTCATTTGCGCCCGTACAGACTGCTATGTTCCGCAGAATTAGCTCTGTTACCGCGTACCCAGCATCATTAGCGGGGTACGTACTCGAATGGGTACAGATGGCGGTCGTTAATCGGCCAACGATAAGCTAATTTGATCCCGGAATCTACCAAGTATAAATAATTTTTAATGTAAACAAAAAAGTTAATATTGCTTACATTAAATTCGAGAGAAGTACTCTAGCTGAGACCGCATGCCTCCGCCAATCTAAGCAGTGTTAACAGAACATTCAAATTGGTCCCGAACGACAGAATTTCTTTTTGATCATCGCCAAAAATTGGGTCACGTCATGTTCATAATATTCCTAGCAGTTCCTGTGAATTTTTTGAAGATTCATCGATAACTTTTTGAGTTGTGTTCTAACAGACAAAAAGACACAAACATGAATAAATCATCACCTAAATTTGGCTATTTGTGCCTATTAACCATCCTAAGAGTTCCTGAAAACTTCATGAAAACCCCTTCTTAATTTTTCGAGTTATCTTGCTGGCAAACAGTAATACAAACATACAGTCAAAAAGATAAGAGCAGTGACAAATCATTAGAAAAAGTTAGTCATTAAATTTCGTTCAAAGTTAACATTTCCTGCCAGTTTCATGAAAATCTGTCAATAACTTTAAGAGTTATACTGCCAGAGAAGAAACAAGTGGACAAACTAACAAAGAGTTGAACGGATTCTCACCGAAAATTTTAAATCACGAGCTCGTCCTAACATACCCAACAATTCCTATAAATTTCCTGAAGAACCGTTCATATTTTTCTTTGAGATATCTTGGTGACAGACAGACTATGCAACTCCGATAAATGCATAACTTCGTTAGCAGAGGTGATAATATTGCAATAAAGATGCTCTATAGCAAGATTGAAAGTTTTGAACACAAAATTCTTGCCAATATTCTCCCAGATGCCGTAATGGCCCATGCCTGATCCCAAACCAAGCAGGGAACTTCGCATGAAGGGATAGTTCAGTTTACAAAAAACCGTTGCAGACGTCGACAAGGCCCAGCATTACTGAAGTGTTCACATTCCGCAAGTGGACAAACACAAAGTAAAATGATTGCCTTGTGCGACGAAAAATGTAAACAAAACACTAAGGAGTGTAAAGGTTCATGGTGTGGACTCTTTGACTTCCTGCTCTTTGTTTCTGTGCAACAGATTCTTTGTAATGCTCGTACAACTGTGTTTGGGGAACCATTTTTCTATTCTTAAAGTTAATGGCTATTTAACCGGAGAGAAGCAGAGAGCACGTATAGTTCATCCTTATAAGTCATGTTTCAAAAACGGAAGAAATATATCTAATACTTATTTTTTTCCTACCGCTGAAGTTTGATGAATGCGTTCAGCGTAGACAAAAGCTAATAAGTCTTAAAAAAGTCAAAATAGCAGAAGTATAGTTAATTTCAGTGACCAACTAAACGTCGAAGGGGTTTCAAATCGTTCAAAACCGGCAAGTTCCCTAAAGTATTTTTAACATGGCAAGGTGATATGCTAGTTCGGAGTTCCCTAAACATGACAACACCGTTGGATCGAGAAAAACGGAGTTCCCTAAACATGACAACACCGTTGGAGCGAGAAAAAGGGAAAGGACACGTAGTATGTCAACAAAATGTTAAACACCGGCAAGGAACACCGCACAAGGGAACAACAGTTCAGTAGAGCATACAGTAAAAATCACTAGAAAAAGTAGAAACAAGAAGCAAACGATCACAGAGGAAAGATGTGCGGGCGACTTAGCTAAGACTAAAGTTATCTACACATTAGAGCCCCAGGAGGTTGCAGCTCCTCATCGCTTTGGATGGGCTTACCTAGTCAAATTAACCAACCCTATGGTCTATGGCTCATCCAATGTTCCCAGTCGGATTGGCCACAGATTTTGCGCACGTTTATATATATATAACGGGGGCTCCATCGCAGTATTTTTTTAGACTACCACGCCAAAGCAAAGAATTGAAAAAACAACACACTTACAACCCTATATTTAATTATTTTTGAACTGAAAGTACCGCATTTTGCTGTTTCTCAATAGAATTAAATGCTTCAAGTTCAGATCTTAGAACAATGGCAGCATTGCCTACGCTGCCAGCATATAGATGTTTCATTTTTGATGTATATGTATATTTTAGTGGTGTCATTTCTTACGTCTCCCTATTTACTGTCATATAAAATTTTTACATTTCGAAACATAAAATAATGTTTTATGGTCTAAATTTTTAACTATGCCTTTTTTTTTACTAAACCAGCAATACAGCTTGAGCATTCAAGTGATCCTAGAAAAATAAAAACAATTTTTGTAGGCATACCAAACTTGTGACGTCCACAAAATGAAGAATAGGCACTGTCGGATAAAGGGAGGAGGTGGCATCCATGTATATTGATAAGGCCGTGATTGCCTTTATTAAATATGACCACAAATACGGGAAAATTTCCTACGTAAGCCTCATTTTAGAGAACACAAGACTATGAAAGAGATTGCGATCAAGTTGTTACCGTAATATAACGTTCTTCTATGTGAACGCTGCTATCAAAGCTTATTAAGTTCAAAACACCAAGTATGGGAAAATTTAGTATTTTTCCTCAATATTTGCATTGCAGAGTCAAATACTGGGCAGTACTCCATTCCACGCAATATG